>JAZHYW010004672.1:0-121454 GCA_037355805.1 Ixodes ricinus
AATTTTATTAATAATAATTATTAATAACATTCTTTTTGTATTACATTCCTCATCTTGTGTATCTTGCACCTGTACACCCATTCCATACCACAATACAGTCAAATACTTGGGACTTTTCTTTGATTGCGATCTCTCCTGGAACACACACCTTGATTATCTGGCTAAAAGACTACGAGGTGTATCTTGTCTGTTATATCATACAAAAACGTTCCTCCCAATCTCCGTCAGAAAGACAGTCGTGAATACTCTTGCGTACGGAGTTCTTCGCTATGGAATTACTATCTTTGCCAAGTGCTCAACACTCTGGAGAACGAAAATTGACGCCATTCTGCGAAACATCGCGAAAAACGTTGCATATAATCCGAATCTAAACCAGGATGATGATATATTCTCTTATGTGGGCTTGCCGCGTTTTCTACCTCTTTTTCATAGATGTGTCATCTTAAGACATTATTGGACCAGTGAATTTAAAATACCTCGAACTGTTCAGCGCTTTATAAGAAACAGTGAACACTTCATAATTCCTCGCGTATACACCAAATATGGAAAAAGTGGTCGCTCGTATTATGTTCCTCACATATTTAACAAATTACCAGATTTTCTTAAACAAATCGACTCTCAGCGTGTCTCAAAAAAAAGGGATAAAACAATTGTGCTAGTTGCAGCACTTTGAATTATACACGACTGTAATCTCACTAGAACCGAGATGAGGCTGGCTATTGTTATCATGTAAGTGACTGTTCGAGCACCAGCCTATATGTCCGCATGATGTTTAAGTGTATATATGTATTTAAGTGTATATTTATGTGTAGATCTAGACATGTACGTCCATATGCGTCGTAGTGCACTTGATGTTGTATATAAGCCCAAGTACTCATTTAGTTGTGTGTGTAACCTGTGAAACAACTTTAAATTGAGTATAGCTGTCTCGTATTCGCGCCTGAGAACAATCAGTCTCATCACTATGGGGTCTAGTCGCACAAGACGACCCTGGCTTCGACTGACCCGCCTCTTACGTGCTGATGAAAGAACAAGCAGAATAAATTATTATTATTATTATTATTATTATTATTATTATTATTATTATTATTATTATTATTATTATTATTTTATTCATTATTATTATTATTATTATTATTATTATTATTATTATTATTATAAAATGGCAATATACGAAATTGAATGTTGTGATGGATGGATCGAGAAGAAAACAAGCGGAAGCAGGGTTTCATTTGTTGATATATTCACCTTTAAAAATCTTAGCTTTTAACCATAATCATGTTTGTGATGGGCGATTCAGAGGAGCCAAATGTGCTGTTACCCTACATTGCACGAGCGTTTTACAACAACCTCACACGTTTCAATCTAACAAAGTTCCTTGTTCGAACATAACAACGGTTGCTCCTCGATGTTGCTGTCCACAAAACGAGCAAGCGAAGAAGACAGTAGGGCTTTTTGGAAGGTCAGTCTTGAAAACTAACAGTCCTTCTTCACGAAGGTTGGGTTCGTTGTTTAGTTTGAAGGTGGGGGACAAGGGGAAAATGAAAAACAGGATAATTTTTGCGTATCTTTTAAGTCACCAATGCTCGGGATTCAAGGGAGCGGTCGATGTCTGGTAACCTGGTCTTTTGTGTTAACTGTAGGTCTTTTTGTGGAAATTCAGTGATGGCTGTAGTCGGCCTTAGATTTCTGGGTGTATGAGGATTCGTGGAAGCAAAGAAAGTAGCCGAGCTTAAAACGTGCCTCTTTTTTGTCTTTTCCTTCGACGTTGCTTTTTGTACCGCAGTCCCGGGCACTGAAAAAAGAATCAATGCCCGCTATCCCCTCCACCCGACTGTTACCAAGCGGGAACCGCACAAAATAAACCCTAAGATAAGTAACCAAAAAGTTAACGAGATCCAGCTCTTTGTAAAGATATTATTATTATACTTTTAGATTTTCCCTCTCGAAAATTAGGCAAAAATTACCCCACTGGAAGAAAAAAGGAACGCCGTTCCTTTTCCGTTCCAGTAAAAATGTAACGCGTTCCCGTTCCGGTTCCACCCATGCAAAATGGAACGGCGGCGTTCCTTCGTTCCTCCTAAAAGGAACGCGTTCCAGGAACGCCGTTCCGTACAACACTGGTACAGCCCTGGTCATTCCCGGCAATATCAACTGCGGGCACCAAGTCACTTGGGGAGTTTTTAATAGATATCAGCTCAATTTATTTTATTATTTTACAACCTATCTATAACTCTGGTTAATGTAGCATTTCACATGCAAAATATTCAGGCATGTTTACATTCCGCAATGCTAAATAACCCCGTTCACGCTTGTCGTGACTAATCATCTGCTCTTTAGGCAGTCCCCTGCAACGCGGAAAATCGGCGCACGTCAGCGATTACGTAGATTCTCCCTTTGCTGAATACGCCTGGCTGTGGCACAAGGAGACTGATTTATACGCGCTACTTCTCTTAATCTGCTTGAAGGAAGCCAATGACGTTTGAGACATCTTGCGTGCCGCGCTGCTGGAGTGGCGTCCGCCTTCCTTTTGAGGAGCTTTCTTCCAGTTTCGAGAGCCCTCTGTCGAAATACAGAACTTCCATTGTTCTGTCTGTTACTAGTGGAAAGCATCTGACAGGAGAAAAAAAAAGCATTATTCGAAGAGACACTACTCCAACCACGGAAAGCTGGGGCACAAGTCGAACTTGAAGGTCCTTGAATTATCGCCTTAGTTGGTTACAGGAAGAGACCAGCATAGGCTGTACTGGCAAAATGTGTTCGGGCTTTATCCGGTGGTATTTCTGTCTTCAGTTCAGAAGGTCAGGCTTTGTGCTCTTAGTTCTGAAAGTTGACAATCGTTCCGTCGTCATCGCTATCATGCATGAAGACTCATACTGATGTTCCTCAGCGCTTGCACACGCCATCCACTCTCCATCACGCAAACGCTTGGCAGATTCAAAATCAGAGGCGTTTTGTGAAACTTTCCGCTTCGTTGCTGTTCGTTGGATGAAGTCGCTAATCGGATGATTGGGTGCCATAGCGCACCCGGGGAATTCTTCGAGTACTCCTCAATCTTCTTGGCACCAAGTGGTTCGCCCCGCGGTGGAGCTCGGATGGTGTCAGGCACCGGTACGGGGCTGCAGAAGGAATCTCGGGAGCAACGGTGTCTCGAAAGAAAAGCACTGTGGTGCTCGATTATAAGTATCAGAAAGCACGAGCAATTTCATAAAATTGCCTCTTTCAAGCACCAGGTCTTCAGTTCCTCAGGGCGTGGTGAGGATTTAGGAAGAGCACATAAACAAATGGACCGATACGACACCCAGCTGGCGACATTTATCCCCCCCCCCCGCCCCCCCAAATACACAAACACATTCAGTTTTCCTCCAACCTCCTGGGGTAGCCCCTCGGGGGGACTCCAAGCCTCAGGGTTACCAATGACGGGAGTATGGCAGTTCTCGAATCGCCAGGCTCCGACCTATACCCTTTCCCGAGCACACACACAGACACACAGTCGCCGTCACCAAAAGAGACTTGAAATTAGGGTGCCTCCATGTGCGCTCCCTACTTGAAATAAGCAGGATGACCTCGCCGCATCGAAGCAGCCCCTGGGGACTCGCCAGTCGGCCCGACCGTTTCAGCCCTTGGGAAATTTCCTCGGTCAGAACAGGAACAGTGCCCTTGAGTTCCCGTGCCTGGCAGGTACGAAGCGACGGTGCAGTGCTGATGGGATTCAAAGTCTTTCTTGGGCGACGCTACTTTCGGGAAGTGTTTTATGGTTGGCCAAAGACGGCATTGAGTGGTAGACGACGCTCCTTAGCCTCGGCAAGCCATACCGACATTCATGTTTCGTCCTTCACAGGGTACGTAGATAAAATAAAGCGGACGACACGAAAAAGCTGAAAACGCCTGGTACGGGGGCCTCTTTAGGCTGGCTATCCTTCAAACCAGTGCCTTTGCCATGGGACGCAGAAATTAGGAAAATGACGAGCCACGTAGTGTGCACGGATCTGCGCACAAGAATTAGGAAGGGCGGGAGGGGGGAGTAAAGGCTGGCATATTTTTGGGGTGGCAGGACAAATTTTAGGGGAGGCGCCCGCCACCTCGCCTCCCTTGGCGCCGTCCCTGCGCTATACCCGTGCTCCGCGGAAAAGCAGACTCACAGCCTTCGTTCATAAACAGCGCAACTATTAATTGATAAAAAACGGTATATGCCATTTGCCACTAAAATGTGCTGTATTTGTTATTTCTGCTTTTGAAAATTTATTACGAGTCCATTCTTGAATGAAGGTTAAGATACAAAGTAAAAAAAATAGTGGAAATATAAAATTGCATGACACAATGGGCACATTTCCATAGAATACATTTCACGAGAGTTTACTTTATTTCCTGTATTGACTTCAGCCTCGGGTTTCAGGATCTCTAGTATATTACATTATTTATGCTTTTTTATATTTCCGATGTATATCTGAATGTCAGGCAGACTCAAATGGCTACAAACAAACTTACTAAGTTCTTTTTGCGGGTTCGCCAAGAACCAATCATAAAAAAGCATTTCGTAAAAAAATATATATATAAAAACAAGAATAAACATTGAGCGACATTATTATTTTAGCAACAAATAAACTTTCGTTAAATTATGTTTTTCCGTTCAAATTTGCAAACGATATACATCTAATCTAGAATCTTGCGAGTACCTTCCTCAAACTTTTAAAATGGACATTTGAAATTGATTGTTAATTTTTATTTAACTAGGGTATGACCTGGTTGGTTCCCATGACGAGTTCAGTAGTTTTACGGTCGTTCGAAATATGTTATCTCAACGTTCCCTCTAACTTGCAAAATTTACAGCGTAGGATTGATGTTTCCTCGTCACTTAAAGTGATTTAAAATATGTTCTCTTTCATGTCCTTTCCCTACATAAACACCAAGAATAGACAGTTTTTCTTGGTAATTTAGGGGAGAACACAGAGGCGGCTCCTTCTTTTAATTCACCTTAATCAGTCTTCTTTGACGGATTGACCATACCTAATGTTCCATCAAGACTAATTAGCCTACCGTAGCCGGGGCTCAGAGGAAGTAATGGATTACCTGGAAGTAGGTCACGGGATCTTAGTTTTTTCCCCATCCAACATTTAGCGATTCAGAGAGCCCGACTGCAGCGCTTACTAACGAGGCGCGAAACAATCAATGCAGCTCCCAATCCATCGATAACGTCGCCGCACGTTTGAGTGATGAGTTTTAACGCTATGGACACAGAGAAAGCAGCTAAGTTTGGTGCTCTTTCTATTACGCGTAATGTGATCGGTCGATCGCTTGCATTTTCTGAATAAGTTTTTATTCTGCCGTCAAGTACTATTTTACTCTCGATATACGCGGAAAACAAAAAGAGACCTACCCAACAAAATATGCAGATTTTCGTTGTTCAGATGACATTAACGGTAATATATTTAACATGGTAATGACGGAGAACTTCGGCCATTGCTCCAGATCCCGTTCTTTTTGCCAAAAAATATGCTACCAAATTTGCGTAAGGTTTCATGAATATTCCCGGCTAAGTCATAAACAGCTTTCGCCACGTGTCTTCATTATTATGACCTGGTTTATGCGCTGGCTATAATTTATCAAGCTTGCTTATGTTGTGTTTTCTCGTGGGGCGCCCACTAATTGTGATTGAGTTTGTCTTTGTTTATAGACGTTTTTGGCATTTCAAATCCCGAAGCAACGTTCAGGATGTAAATCGGCTGAATTATGAAATGAATATTACAGTTTAGTTATTTTAATTTATGTATGTTCAGTTATTGTATACGTAAGCTTCATTTTTTTCTTTAATATGCAAAATCAGATATGACACCATTATCCTACAAATAACATTCACAAAGTAATAAATCAATACCGATTGCTTTGTTCAGTCTTTGTTTTTTTCTAGACATAAATACGATCATATTCAAAGAATTCTCCGCAGTCAAATACGGATGTGAATGTATGTGTATGGTAATAATTTTTATACTTCATAAACATTTATTAAGCTGATTTGTCGGTAGGGACCGCGTTTTGCTGTGCCCCGCAGCGAATAATATGCACCCGCAAATGGCGCGTATTTTTATACAAAACAATTCCTTTCATACATTAACTAATGTATGGAACGTGCTGTCACAGGCGATGGCGTCTTTTTTTTTTAACATTCTGATCCTTTTATATGAAGCGGGGATAAAGATCTTGATTAGTTTAGACGCCGTCGTTTTCACGAAATCCGAGGGACTAAAAAGCAGTTATCAAAAAGTGAGAGTATGTTTCTCGTTCACAATATTGTCCCGAACGAAAATCAAAAGGGTAATATCATTGGTTTCAAGCATAAACCTAAAAAAAGATAGAACGATCCAATTGGTTTATATGTTTAATTTTTAACGAGCACACGAGGTGCGCCGTTTTTCCGCTAGAATTCACATTGTCTGTTTAGCTGTCGCATTAGATTCTGTGATATCGAGAGTTCGGTTCTATCTTAAAAAGACAACAAGGCAATGTGTTTTTTTTCTTTTTTGCTTTTTTAAAATGATCCGAATGGCCCCTGGCAACAATGCCGGATTCTTTGCTTCAGAAAGCCCTTCATATTTCCCTTTAGAATATTTGTCTTCTACAGTCTGGACACATCTACTTCTCGTCACTCGCGCATTAAATTAATTACCAACCATCGTTCATTATCCTTTAGAAGCGGAAAAGTGACTGACCTTCGTTGTTACATGCCTCAACTTTCGACAGTGCTGGCTGGTGATCACGGTATTGTTGCAGCTGACCGCACACTCACTAAAAAATGTCCGACATTACTCGATACGCTCCCCATTTATTTTCAGTCGGTTACTTCTCTGGCGAACCAAGCAAACCGTGCAACCTCGAACGCCTTAAATTACTAACTTATTGGTGTTCTTAATGCCACATTTTTTTGATTGCAGACCTCTGATTGCTCTATTTCTTTTTGGGCAATTGTAGTGTATTAGAAGCGGTCGCAAACCAACATTGGTCTAGCGAAGTAAGACAAACATCATATCCTTTTGACTAATGACGAGAATAATAATTATTAAACAATATTTATAATTAATAACGATACTAATTAATAATAAGAATAAAGCAGGCGACGTTACGAGCTCATGGTACCAATCGGACAGCGTCAAAAGCGCACCGTCATGGTGTTCGCCACGTTTCCGTGGGCGTTCTATCTTTGCTGATCCAATCATAAAAAAGAAAAGGCCCAGTGACTTGCGCTTTTCAAGCTGCTCGATTGGTTCCATTGGTTCCCACTTGAAGACCGACGAACAGTTCAGGCTTTCCACTTTTCCCTCGCTTCCTCCTTTCTCCCCTTGTACCCTGTCCACCGTTTCCTGTTTCCTCCTCCCCCATGCTGAGGAGGATCTTCTGCCTTGCAGAATCTCGAGTCTGGTCGTCGGTCTTAAAGCTGAAGCGAAGTACAGACTGCTCGAACAAACTCTCGACCATCATACAGGTTACTCAAAAAAAAAAGTAGTCGCCTATAATTACGATTACTCTAGGTTAAAAAGTATTGAATTTGATTACTCGATTAGTTGAGAGGAAAAGTAATTGCCCCTTACTTGAAAAAAGTAACCCTTACCTTTACTCGAGGTTTTCAAGGGGACAAAATATTTATGGCGGTTTGAAAACGGGTCTTTTGTACCGCTCAGCAATGAATTATTAGAATCAACGAACTGTAAACTACTTCTCTTTTTACACCAATTTAGGTAAACCATCCTCGTCTCGGAATCTTGGTTCGATTATTCTGTGGTAGGAAAACTTGTACTAATGAGCGCCATTAGAAAGGGGAGGGAAAATTGACAGGGTTACAAGTTGTTTTAGTACGTCCACGAGTAATCAGATCACTCTTGTGGTTACGAATACCTTATAAGTGTACTCAAAGTATTACGAAATTACTAAACAAACAGTCGATTACGAGCAATGTTTCTCAATTATAATGAGTACAGTAAAAGTATTTCGTAGAGGGAGCATGGCAGGGACATTAAGGCTCTGACTAAGACGCTTTTGACTATTGCAGAAGCTATGGCAGTTGTATTTCTTGGCATTAACACTTTCGTGACAACACTTTTTTGTGTCAGATTTCTGTACACGATACGGATTGCTGTACAGGCAGGATACTAGCGATGAAAGCGCGCTCTGAGAATCAAGTTTTAAGGTGAGAACATTCTACTTCTCACTATCCCGGCGGCATCCCGGCGAGTCTACGTGGATCCTCTGGAAGTTTCTTTTATGTATGGCTGTCTTTTTCATTTATTTGATTATTGCGTATACATATTATCTGAAGCGTGGAGGACTCAGAACAAGTTTGCTTCAGATTTTACTACTTTTCTTGGATGTTGCAAGTAGGCAGATGGCGAAAGCTAGCGAAAATTTTCGATGGACACCATGGGCGACTGACCAGCTATTGTCTATACTGGCAAGACTCTATACGTTTTTAACTTCTCCGATACATTCCATAAGCGATGTCCTTTTTTATTATAATTAATAAATTGCATTTAAGTGGTATGGAACTTTTTTTCTGCGTTAAAATACCATTGCCAATTACAAAAGGCGATTGTACGTAGCATTATTCTAAAAATGTCGGCATAGGAGGTTGCTGACGTATCCCATACCGATATATATGTTTTCTAAAAATAACGGCATAAGCGAACCCTTTATATCGTTTTTTTTTATCAAACTTTGAGAATCATAAACTCGAGTACTCTTGTCTTGACTCGGTGTTTAAAACAAAAACAAAAAAACATTGCGTATACAGTTTTCTTTTTGCAAGAAAAACATTAAATTAGTTTTTTTTCTAAACTTACATTTAAATGACGTTTTTTGCGCCCATGCAGCTCATGCGATACTGAGGCCCATGCGATATTTAAATAATATCGCATGGGCCTCAATATGATCGCTGATGGCTTTGTGTTCCAACACGACTGCGTTCAAAGTATCTGCTGCGCACGCTTCATACACTCACCTCTATTAATACTATTCTCACTGAGCACAAACGACAGAGAATGAGTGCATGCTCACAGTGTATCCACCTTTTCGATGCGTTTTTGCGTTTTTTCGGTCATAATTAAGTTTCTTTTTAGTTTTTTCGACGCGTAAATTGAGTGAATCTCTTCTGACCGCTGTCTTCGCCACCGTACAGGTGGTTGGATACAGCGTTAAACAAATGCATAAACATGGTCTATGCGGTTAGGATGGGAAAAGTTGCAACTCACAGGTAGTCCGTGTAGGAGGCGTAGGGGAGCCCGTCGGGCCAGAGGAGGAGGCAGACTGTGCGCACGCTGTGGTCCGCGTAGCGGTAGGACTTGGTCGTCGAGTAGAGCAGCGTCGGAAGCGACAGCAACGTCGAACTGGTCCAGATGGCGACGATGGTAGCCAGGGCACGCCACCGAGACAGCCGCCGCCACAAAGGATGCACGATGGCGAAGTACCTGTGGGGAGGAAAGTGCTCTTAGGTACACGTCGAGCAAGTGTCCTAAAATGCGTCTTTGGTGCACCGGAACGGAAAGAAAGGCGCGCCTATCAAGGGGCAACACAGCGAGTGCTTAGAGAACGCGCGATGACGAGGCAGCCAAGCTCGCGCCATCTCCGTTTGAGGTCGGGGGAAAACAAATAAACGAGGTGCGCAAGAAACAGACAAACTTGCATGTCGTATTGTTGAGATCGGATGAAATAGCATCTACTGTAATTCTACTAGCACTGTTCGTTGAATATGTTGCATAAACCTTTGAATACGCGAGAAAGGTAAAGCCTGCCGCGAAGGACATTTTTATTTGTCATGGAAAATGTTTGTACTTGTAGATTAGTTTAAACCAGGTCTGTAAGTGTGCTTCAAAAACAGTCTTGGCAAACATGCCCTATTGTTGACTATCTACATTCCGAGAAATATCTACCTGCATGCTGGTAGCCGTCTAGACAGAGTTCAATCAATACCTTCCGTCTTGAAAAAAAGAGGGTCTATATATTTCTTCATCAAGGGCGGAACGATCTGTGTAACCTATGTTCCTTTAGAAAGGAAGACACTTTTGTCCTAAATAACAGAGCAGCAAAGTTCCTCTGTCGTCTTTATCTCATTATGGCGGCCCCGACTTGAACGAATCGAGCTCAACACGGGTTAAGGAAGACGCTGCGTCCATTGTCGGTAATTACACAGAACGCTGCCATGACTCCATCGGACATACTTGACCTGGGTTAAAAACAGGCAAATACTTCGGGCTGCTGGTTCCTGCAAGCAGCTATCTCAAGAAAAGCAGTCAGCTGCTTCGCACCCATCAGAGCAAGTCACTGTTTTCGGGGCGAGAGGGGCAGCAGATAAAAACATAGCGCGAGCTTTTCACGCACTTTTTCACTGCCAAAGCCAGTGTGCCGCGCAGGAAAGGAAACTTGCGTTTTGAACGCGGTTAGTCAGTTCTTGCGCTCTTAATAAAGTTAAGCTGACAACACTGCGATGTTATTTGGATACGACCAAAACCCGGCCACTCGTGAGTTTCAGTTCTCAGATTCGCTCTTCCTCGAGTTATATATCCTTCGTCAACTCCACACGACACTAAGGAGTGGTAAATCATTCCCGAAACCAAAAACCGCTTTCAAAATAGCTAATTCAAAGCAACCTAGTTGGCTGATTGCACGGCAACCAGAACATATCCCGCAGTGTGAAAGAAGGATAAATATCTCGCCACCATATGGCACGGTCAAGCAGAGTAGCTGCAAATAGCTAGAACAGGAGGCCCTGATAGCGTCCAATTCATAGGCTACAAAAATAATTTTGCTTGCTCTCGCAGCCATGGCACTTCGAGCATGATTATAATGAGACGCACATGTGCATACATTACGCGTACACGCCACAGCATCGGCTGAACCTCATATACAATGAGCACAAACACAGACATACAAATATCAACGTTAACACTCAACACCCCAACTACGAATTCCGAAGGCTTCGCTTCCGCATTTTATACTCGTCGTTTTGAAGGTAGAAATTCTCGATGATCACCTAAGCAAGAAATAATGTTCTCATTATGCTGATTTATATTCAGTGATGTAATTTCCCAGAAGGTATTTGGAATGAGCCAAGGGATGAATTTCTTAGTAAAAAGTAAACGTTCATGCCGCAATTTTTTCGACATGCCATAAAATAACCCGCTCAACTGCGGTTTCTACCAGCCACGTTTCGCTTTCCCTCAAAGCACGTCGTAGAACGGGGCGAGGGACGGGTTTTTCTATCGAGGATTTGTTTCTGTTTTTGCGCTGTTCGTGTGCGGCCGCGAAGGTCATATTTAATTGACCTCAATAAATTAATTACTAACTCAGCTGGAAGCATCGCCGTAATTTGCGGCAGCGCTTGTGCAGGAATAGCGACATTGTGGCGAGTTCAAAACCAAGCTTCTCGGTCACAAGTCGATTGTCCACTAAATTCTATCTGGCTCAGAGGCATCCGAACTATTTCGGCGAGGGTATGGGGGAAAGAGGGGAGGAGCAACGGTAATGCTGCTGGAGCGAACGAGACTTTCCACCACTTCCCCCGTATTCCTTGCACAAAATTTCTGAAATGACTGGGGAGACGGTCGCCCCCTCCGCACCTCCTGTTCCAATGCCACTGATCCGGCTATAGCACAAAAAAAATTTACGCAGCACCACATCAGTCTTGTTGTTTGATTTTGTTTAATGCTAATATACCAAAATTTACGTATACTTCCCGCCGTACATCAAGCCTGCCTGTTCAGCCCTTCCCCGAGAGCACAATCGCTCGCGTGGAGGGGACAACAGTACACAGCAGACGACACTCACGTTGGCCCGTATACGAATGGAGCTATGTCTCAGACCAGCGTTCCAACATTACTACACGCAGGTCGATTGATCGCAGCGTAATCGCTCAAGCGGTCTTCTTAAACTCTTTAATGTAAAGCAGAATGCCAAACTGGGACGGTGTACGTCAACTAATTTTGCTATTACACCACTGGTTGTAGAAACACATCACATTGGCGACGATTCCACTTTCGTTAACAACGCACAACACTGCCATGACAATGTTGGTGTGACACGCGGGAATACGATAACAACGCACAACACTGCCATGGCAATGTTGCTGTGACACGCGGGAATACGATAACAACCCACAACACTGCCATGGCAATGTTGGTGTGACACGCGGGAATACGACAACACTGCCATGGCAATGTTGGTGTGATACGCGGGAATACGATAACAACCCACAACACTGTCATGGCAATGTTGGTGTGACACGCGGGCGTACGAAACCTCGGCGATCCTCGGTTGGTGCTGGATAAAAGGAAACAAAACAAAACGCAGCGGCACAGAGGACGCGGATACAGACGATAGAAAAATCTGCCTGTCTGTTCCGCAAAGTTGCGATAGCAAGTCGTTGCGGAGGTGGCGGAGTTCGGTTGGACTACAGGTAAACATTCTAGTTGCGCGAGTGACGAAGATGGAGAAATCGACCATCTTAGCCTAATGTACGTAGCACTGCTGGCACTACTCCGGAACTTCGCTGTTTCTAACGGCTTCGTTTGCTCGTTTGACAATATTAGTGCTCAAAGCGTCAGTGCAGCCAAGGCGCTCTGCTTGTTTGGACTGGGAGACTGAGTTACAGGCGGCCTTCGCTTCCAGTAACGCTGAATCAGCCAACATAATTTACTAAACAACGCGTGCGACGTACTCAAAAAGCGAAATGGAAAGAAGATGAGGCGGGAGGGCGGAACGTACCTCCCGTTTGCCTGGAGAAGGAGGAAAACGTCTCGTTCCTTACTTCTGTCCGCTTGGGGGCGCGTCAGTGGAAAGGAGGAAAATGCGCCGTTGCTACCTTTTCCTCCTCTTTTTCTTAGGCCCGCTTCAGACGGGGAAATTTCTCCCAGCCACTTGACGTCGCACTACCAGCAACACGGGCCGCCATCGCTCACACGCAGCAACCGAATTGCTTCGACTTGCCATAATCATCATTCAATTTGATTTTTCTTGCACTATTTAGACGCACTGATAAGCGCTAAAATCGTGTTTTTATATTTTGTAATGGCGTTGAGAATACTAACTCATCTTTCTGAAAAGGTTTATTTGCAGAAACGACCAATTTCAAACCAGAACCAAGTCTTTAGCTGTCGTCATCAACACCACAGGGGTGTCACGTGAAAATATCGCGTCCCTGATTGGCTGCTGCCGCTTCAAACGTCTCCGAGAGTTGTTCGAGTTGCTCGTCCGTTTCGAACCGGACCCAATCTCAGCAATTCGTGTCGACCTAGGGAAAGCTAGGGAACAACCTGCCAGCAACCTCAAAATTGCTGGAAAAGTTGCCCCGTCTGAAGCGGTCCTTAGAGTGTGGTCTCCCTCACAAAGACGCCAAAATTTAAGTTTCCTCAAATAAACGTTTATTATATTTCTCTCTCTTTCTCTTTCTCAGAAAAAGGGCATGCTTAATGTGACATTATGCACCTTCATAAACCCTGAATAGTAAATTAATTGTGTTGCCAGTTTCTTTATACAGCGGGAATGTAATCAATCCCAGTGGGTGCCAAGTCTCTCCGCAGCAGGTGAAAAATTTAACTAGTGAAAAGCACGACATGGGGCTTTTAACGTGGATCACGCAGTAGGGATACATATAACGACACACCGGTGGTGCTCATATAGATGAAAATGGGTAAGGGTGGGAATTGAGACTAGGATCCTCGGGCTCTGCAGCGCGAGCATTAGCTCCACGTGCTCAGAGCAGCGGTTCGTCAAAACGGTCGGCCACAGATCTTCCTTCCCCCCCCCTTATCACTGGTCAGCTTAGCCTTGAGTTGAAGTGAGTCGCTGCGAACAGTGCTCTACAGGAGGGAAAATAGCTGCCAGCAATGGGTTCGCTTCTTGCTCAAGGCTCGAGGTACGCTCCAAAACTTTAACTAGCTGCTGTCGTTAGCCAATATCTCAAAAAAAGGTCTCATCAACTTGGGCTGGAAGGATCGGTTAACAAGTCGGCTACAGCACCTGGAAGCCGAGCGGATCCCCGTTTTGAAACAAGAGGCGAGTTCTTTTGGAGGAGGGGAACGGGGGGGGGGGGGGGGCAGAGAGGCAGTCAGTGCTTTTCCGGGTCTTGTCTGAGTCCCTGCTTTAATTTATTGTCTTTTCCCCGAGATGAGGTTGCAAGGTCTGAGTTGAAGACGACAAAACATGGAGGTAGGAAGCTTCTGAAGGCGACATGACGGCACCCTAAGCGAGCCCGGGGAGGCTTCCGTCTTGGAGGGATCCGCCTCCAACGATGACCAAAATCGAGCAAAACCAAAATACGCTATTGGACCAAAAGGACACCCTTGGGCACCATTGGGTGTGTTCCCACCGACCGCGAACTCTACTTCCGGCTTCAGTTTGGATTTTCTCGTTTCGCTGACATGCGCCGGTATGTTGCCTCCTCTCTTCCTACCTCAATCCGACAAAGCGACACTTTGAAAGGACATAAAATGTACACTTTTCAGAATCTCATATAAGTTAGAATGTTGGCATTTTGCCACTTTGCCTGTGTGTGTGTGTGTGTGTGTGTGTGTGTGTGTGTGTGTGTGTGCGTGTGCGTGTGCGTGTGCGTGTGCGTGTGCGCGTGCGTGCGTGTGTGTGTGTGTGTGTGTGTGTGTGTGTGTGTGTGTGTGTGTGTGTGTGTGTGTGTGTGTGTGTGTGTGTGTGTGTGTGCGTGTGTGTGTGTGTGTGTGTGCGTGTGTGTGTGTGTTTAAAAAACAATATTAATGCAGTCAGTGGCAGAATGGCACGGAGATCATTCAGTTGCTCCGCCTCCAGCGCGAGCCAACTACCTTCGATGAAGCTGGCGAGTATCGTGAGCTTCGAGCGCGTACTAGTGGCCAAAACACGACTGAAAGCAACGAGCGCGTGCTGGAAGCTGGGCAACCCAAAGAGACGCCTGGCACTTGTACGGTCAGTGACAAAGGCAGCAAATACAAATTTAACCAAGAAAATATAATAACAAACGCTAAGTTAGAGATGATAAAAACAAAATAATTGGCGTTGAATAAAAAAACACAGTCCACGACAAGGCGATGCGATACCGCTTGAGCCTTGTGACATCACATGTCAAGCTCCGAAAGGGGCACTTACGTTGTGTCCACTTGGTTACCTTTTACTATGTCCTTGTCTTCGCGTTGAATTTGCTTTTTATTTTGTCTCTATATCAACTAGCCCAAGGTTCAACGTTAATCCAATGCTGAAAAATAATGTCACTAGACGTTTTAGAAGTTCTTCATATTGGTATCATTTCTGCACACAGTTTTTGAAAAGCACGGGCTAGTAATGATTTGTATTAGAGGAAGCACATTAAGGTGTATTCACACGAAGGACTTTGTCCGCGGACAAGTTCCTACGAATGGCGTGACGTCACCTCTTCTGGGGTATGAAATCGGCCATGTTTCTGGCGAAAACAGCAGGCGAAACCAAGGGACATGTCCACGGACCTGAAGAACGTGTCCTCGGACCTGATGTATCTTGCGTATCACGTGGGCGAACGTCACAGAATATGTCCGCGGACCTGCCGGACCATGATTATAGGGGTTTTGAACGCGATCTAATTCTGCCTTTTTTCGAGTCCGCTGTGGTCCACGGACAAGCCCGGGAACCGATTGCGTGAAATTGCTCGTGGTACACTTCGTTGCACGAGCGGTTTTCTCTTTTTTTATATGCCTCTCACGGTTCTCGTACACGGATGGGCCTTTGCTCATTTTCCAGTACGATTAGTACGCACGAGCTACAGCTGTGGACGATGCTCGAGGGTTCCTGCGCATAGTGAAAAGATGAGCCGAAAAGAAAAAGAAAGAAAACGACCGGAAATTGGTTTCGATTCGAACATGGAGGCCAACAAGGCTTCACGAGTTGCTGTGGCTTGTGCCCTCAAGATGGCGGATGATGAAGTCACGAAAGCACCTAATACCGACGAAAAAAAAAACATGGATTAAAACATGGATGTCCAAGAAGAAACTCGGTATACAAAATCTACTCTATCAAGAACTTCTGGAGAGCGACCCCGTGGAGTACCGCCGCTTGCTGCGCGTTGACTCCTAACAGTTTGCTGACATTCTCTCGTAAATTGCACCATGCATCCAAAACCTCGACACTGAAATGCTGCCATCCAAGCCAAAGACAAACTTCAACTGACACCGGGGTTCCTTGCCTCAGGTGTGTGGTGGTTATTCTTACTTTTGTCCTTGTTTCAGCATATTTGAGAGCTACGCTTGTCTTAGCCGTGTTTCTTGGTTTCTTGCGAATTTTCACGGAAAAGTCAACATTCCTTAAGCAGGCAGTTCCGCATTAGCCACAGCGCCGTCAACGGGTTCCTCGTTGAAACTTGCGACGCCTTTACAAGATGCTGGGACCAAAATATCTGGTGTCCCCGCGGACGAAAGACGAGTGGCTGGCAGTAATGAAGAACTTTTACGAGAGATGGCAATTTCCGCAATGTATTGGAGCGCTAGACGGAAAACATGTCACAATCATGAAACCTCCAAACTCTGGATCTGTGTATTTTAATTACAAGAAGACCTTCAGTATCGTGCTTTTTGCTCTTGTGGACGTAGACAGCAGGTTTTTGTACATTGATGTCGGCGCACCCGGGTCTGATGGAGATGGAGGCATTTAGAGGACGCTCCCACTGCGGAACGCCATCGAGAACGGAATAGCCGGACTGCCAATCTCAGGACGTGGAGCGGTCGGCGTCCCACCCGTCATCGTGGGAGACGACGCCTTCCCCTTATCTATAAATTTAATGAAGTCGTACACTGGTACAAATCTGGATGAGGAAAAGGTTATATTGAACTACAGGTCTGTTCCCTGCATCGTGTCATTTCTAAACATCGTTCTCCTTATCGTTTTTTTTAGATTAAACCGAGCCAGACGGGTAGCATAAATTGCGCTTGGCATTCTGGCAAACCGTTTTAGGTTTTTGCACACGACTATCGATGCCAAACCAGGAAGGGTCACCTCATTCGTCAAGGCAGCGTGTGTGCTGCACAACTATTTGCGAGCTGCACCTGTGCTTTTTAAAGCGTCGAGGGAGGACCACCAACGAAAAAGGACAATCTACTTCGGGCTACGAAGTTGCAAAGGGCGCTCCGGGGCAAGATCTCTAGATGTGCGTGAGCGTCTACGGAGATACTTTAATGACGAAGGCGCCGTCGCGTGGCAGAGGGAACAGGCGGGTCATAATCTGCGGATAAATAACAAAATTTAACCATATCTGCATGTGCAGACAAGTGCAGAAGCAAAGAACGGGGAATGTATATTTAGATACCATTTCATGGTCTGTATATTGCGACTTCCTTTACTTAACAATCGTTCATGCATGTGCTGGCACTTTGACCACCAAAACGTTTTGTGTTATGCTCTAATTGTTCAACTTTATGTAAATATATACTTCAAAGAATCTTCAATGTTTTCTTATTTTTATTTCGTCATGGTCACAATCTAATACACAGACACACATTCTAATACACAGGCCCACTCCAACAAAAACAGCAGTCAGTTCCGAATGTAATAAGTACGAAAGGCAAAGGATAGAAATATTTGTTTGTTTCCAAGTATCCCTTTCACTTACGAGTGCGAAATGCTAATTTTGGTTAAATTTTTTAGTTTAAATAGGGTTTGTTGATTACATTAATTCTTACTGTTGGTCTAGGTAACGCTTGACTAGTTCCAATACCTCTATCTGACACCCAATAAAATTGGTTCTGTTCACGTTTCTCATGTGGCCCGCCACTACTCTTCCGAAATTATCAGCGTCGTCGCAGCTTTTTTCAGTTGCGAAACTTTCGGCAATTTTAGTGAAAGCAACCGTGCGCTCTTTCCACCCAGAGCTGGAGCAGTCATCTGCTTTCTTTTTTCCGTCATCGCACTTTGGGCGCTTCACAGGAGTGCCAGACGCTTCCACACTGGGACTCGTTGTTCCGCGCGGTGTGTGTGTAAAAGGCGTGCCAAGGACGGGTTCCCTCATCTCGGTCATAACAGACGCCAATTCTGTCTCACTGTCCATCTGGAAAGGTAAAAGAAATACGAATGCGTTACGGTAGAGGAACTATATGTAAAGCACCGCTTGCACGGCAACATATCGCAAGTGTCGGCCATTTACTGTTCAGAGTATTGAGGAGGAGATAAAGAGACAGAGAAAGAGTTTTAGTAGTAAAGGGAGGACGGCGATGGGTTACGTGACCAAGAGTAGATGTCATCACCGTAGTATTGCGGGAGAAGCGAGAGTTGTTTTTTAAAGAGACGCGGCAGGTCGGACCCATCGAAGGCTCACCGGCGGTTGGCCCTTTGACTTGCAAAATTTAATAAAAGAAAGGTTTACTCAATGAAGGACCCTGTACACTGCATTTGAGATCAAAACTGTTGCGTGGCCCTGAAATTTGAATGAAACTGCATTGCGGCCAGGGCCTGGCCCGCGGGCCGCCAGTTGTCAAACCCTAGGATAGTGTCTCGCAGCTTCATCCATCGACTACCAGCACTTCAAGAGACCGTGATTAACACGAGTGAACGAAACAAAATCCTGAAGCGTGTAGAGCAAAGGCAGAGCTTGAACGTCAGCCAAGCTAATGGGATTCAGTGACCTCCATCAACGAACGCTCGCCAACGTTTCATTCAATAGGTCTAAAGAATCAAGTTAAACGAATCGGTCAACCCGCCGAACGTTACTCACTCCACTGGGATCCTTATGTTGGTAAGATTCGTTGCACTCCCGGGAAAGGACAGGTTTGCTCCGATCCAAGAACAAAAGACTGCGGTAGAACCTCCATCTACCGTTGTACGTGTACTCCGCAGCTTGGCCGCTCTTCGTCTTCATTATCTTTTCCTCTCCCGTCTGAAGACGCGTCGCTTATTTTGAAAAAAGCCCCTCACTCCCTCTGAAATATCAGACAAGAATAAGCGGTCGAATACAACACGGAATCGACACTAATTAGTCTTCCTTCAATGAACTTACCTTCCGTGTAAGGCCCATACTGGGAGTAGCGCCGTTCCATTTCATTGGCAATTTGTTTCCAGAGCTCTGATTTAATGCCGTTGTTGCGGTACTGGTCGTTTTGAAGGCAACAAAGCTGTGGAAACTCTTCTACGAGTGCAATTAAACACAGTGTCGCTTCATCGCTGAGATGCTTCATCGTTGTCGTCTTCAATGCTAGTTTCATCAGACGCTGGCGGGATTGGAATAGACCGTCACGTGCGTTGCGTGGCCGTTCTCTTGTAGCTTGGAACGCAGCGAAGCACAACCAAGGCTCTCGGCGCGAGGTGACAGCGTTGGGAAATACCAATCCTGAACAGATAGCTCGTGCAGCGAAGGCAGCGAGAAAGGTATACGAGCTCAGACTCGCAGTTCTGGCCTTGGTCCACGGCAACCATGGAGTATTAATTCGCATGTCCTCGGACTTGCACAAGTCCGCGGACTTGTCCGTTGTGACGTCGAAGCCACGTGATACGCATATTTCACAGGTCCGCGGACATCGTTCCCGGAATTTGTCCGCCGTGTGAATACACCTTTCAGGCAAAATAACAATAATCAACGACGTTTGATGTCGCACGTTGCAGTCCTGAACGATAAACGCGTCATGGCAAATGATGGGCAACAAACACGGTCATGAACGGTTTTGCGAATTCGAAGATTATCGGTTGGTGATGTGGCTTCTATCCTCTACTCTACTCACTGACAGGAACAGAAGAGCAGGGCGTCTTTTCTTGGAATGCCCAGCATCCATCACGCTCTCGTCGCCTTCCGTCGTGCTTTGACTGCGTGTGCAAGCTCGAAACTTACGAAATGCCCATGCGTTATCGAAGGTAGAAAGCTGACGCTGGAGGCGAGACAACTCAAAGGCCTCCCCGCCGTTTTTACTGTTGCGGTTACTATCCGTGCTCTTTGCCATGTCAGCATTATAACTAAAGCCACTCAGGGCCGGTTGCACCAACGTCGCTTATCTTAACCCAAAGCGGCTCTTTCCTAAGTCGGCTTAGCGCCCTAAGCCGAGCTCGGATAAGCACGGGTTTAAATTCCGGTTGCACCAACGTTAACCCGGCTTTACAGACGCGCCCCTAGCTAAACGCTGGATTTGCCTAGGGAATGTAGGGACAAACAGAGCGAACTAGGGAACGCTCTAAGGGATGAATACGATTGGCGGAAAGGAATCTCGTGATGTAAAAAAAGAAAAAGAAAGAAGAAAGAAAATTGCCGTAGTAGTCGTCGTTGGCGTCTGCTTTTCGCTGTATTTTTTCGGTGAGTAACGAATTAAAGGTCTCCAAATTCAATCATTTTTTCGCTTAACTTTCAAAAACAGGAGTCAAAGCTTTAAATAAACACGAATGCTCTTTACATCTGTGATTGTGTGTTTAATATCGGTTGATAACAGAATATTTTGACAGTGACAGTAGTTTTCGTGCTCACATTTTGAGATAACGGAGCCATCGGGGGCCCCAAATCTCACCGAACGCGAGGACTCTCTACTCGCTACATCACTTAAGACAAAACATCATCGAGAATAAGTAGGCAGGTAAGATGACTACTGAAATCAAGTCATGCCTGAGACCGATGAAGTTCAAAACAGCGACGAACTCGCCACGGCAGCGGCGAAAATGCCCGGAAATCGTCGAATTGAAGTCGTCGAGATCTTGCATCAACCGTACTCGTTGCTATCAGCAAGGTGACAAAACTGCACTGTACCGTCGTTGAACTGATTGTGTCAAACCCTTTGGTAATGGAACTACGTATATTTTGCTTTAGTGACAAGGAAAGAAGGATATAACTATCAATACATCGAAGCAATACTACTGGTAGATCCCTTGATGATCATACAAACTGTCAATTATTGAACACGCAAAGGTCGCCCAGAACCTTTTTTTTTTATTCCTGCTGATACAGAACCAGAAGCTTGTTCGCGAGTGATAATAGGCAGATCTTGAGTTCATACAAATAGACGGCGGCAGACTTCGAAGTATAGAAAACTCCCACTAGTACATCACATCGTGCCGACGAGAACAGTTGTCTCTTCGCATCACCTGCCCCAGCCTGCCCCAATACAGCGCTGAACGAATCTCGCATTGTAGTCGTTACGATTTGTCGTCGCCACGAATGAAAGATATAAGAGATAAAGCAAAACATTTCTAAAAAGCACGATCACCAGAAAAGTTGCGGTTATAGAACGCAGTTTTCTGAAGTGAAGATTCTACTCGCGAGACAAGGAAAATTCACTGAAGGTTGTCTCAAAACTAAAGAAATTGAATTTTTGCAGTTTTATTATTTAAATGCACCGCAATTTGATGCAAACGGCAGAAGTGTCGACAATCAGCTGATGGCCGAGATCACGTACGGCTACTATTTCAACGCACCGATCGGATTAAAGGATACGCTTTGCAAGCAGAAATTAACAAGGTGTTAAATAGCAATACGTGACAGTTATGCGAAAATCAGTAAGTACATACGAACAGGCTCGTTGACAGAAAAACCAACGGGAAGACAGACGTGAGCCCCACAGCTCCGTCCGTATCTCGGTTAGGGCTAACACGCACTGAGAGTGGAGAGCCAACTTGAAAACAGGCGTCGATAAACACTTCACGAGACAATATTTTGCATCCTTGTCACAATCGAAGGCCATTCTGTCGACACTCTCACGCTGTCGTGGCCTAAAACACTTTGTAGAACCAATTTCGTCCACCGCGTCGACCGCCACAAACCAGCCGCCATGTTTATAATCCAGGATTAAGAAACAAGCAAAAGCAAAGCGCCCAATGTTGGGCGCTCAAGATAAGCGTAGTTTAGTGCTAGGTTTAGCGATAAGCGATTTTGGTGCAACCGAACGAAACCGAAACTTAGCTTAGGTTCCCGACTAAGCTCCGCTTTTCGCTAAGCGGCGTTGGTGCAACCGGCCCTCAATGTTAGCAGAGTACCGAAAGCCCCAAGCTTTCTTTCGGAAGCGCGTCTTGGAACGCTAAAATCAGTTGCTGCATAAAACAAAATGACGAGCCATTCCACTCTGTAAAGGTAGATGTCCAGCGACGCTGTTTAGCACAGGACGCAGACGTGACACACAATTTCGAACGAAGGTACGAACACATTTATTGTCTTGATCGGTGGTCATCGTGACGAACCGGGGAAAACTAGACACGCGTAACGGGGAAATTTCCCAGCTAAATTTAGCGGGGAAATTGACGTCACGAAGTCGTGTGACGTCATTTCTATTGTCGCACACGAAAACTCCACGGGACCCTCGCCATTAACAGCTTCGCTGTAAAAGCTACGCTTCAAAATAACCACGCTACAGCCATGTCGTAGCCAAAATAGATTGTTGCCAGTTTTAGGATTATTTATCTGAAATTGCAAGCTTTTCCGTCCTTCAGATATGATAAAACAGTCCCGACAGAGCAGTGCGATACCGCCTGAGCTTTGTGACATCACATGTCAAACTCAGGAAGGGGCACTTCCGAAGCGTAACTTTGACCGAGTGTCCCTGCTCTAAACCAATGAACAAAATGTCGGTGGCCACAAGGTAATCGGGAAAGTAATAAAACACCGTCACTCTAAGCCAGGCGTGGCCAGAGTGACATGATGTTAGAGCCGCAGACAAAATTAAAAATATTTAGAGCCGCAGAAAAAAAAATGAGGGGGGGGGGGGTAATATTAACAAAAGACGATATAGAGGAAGCAGTCCTTTCTAAAGGGGACAAGTATAATTGTCGACTACAACAAATAACACAATGCAGCCGAACGTTTCCTGAACCGCTAAGTAAATATTAGGGAGTTTTCGTAGACCGCGTTTCCCCCTCCGCTAAGCCCTCCGCAATGAAGAATTTGTTACGGCGCCTGCGCGCCGATAGTCTTGACTGTAGAGTTCCGGATATGGTAGCGGGTTGCGGAGGGCGTTGCGGAATGGCGAAAACAGTCTACGAAAACTCCCTATTAATGCATGGTTCGCTAGCCTGCCACTGCCCCCGACGCCCGTGACCCGTATACGTGTCGAATTTTGTCTAGAAGAAAAAAGGAAATAAGGTCACTGGACAAATCAATGGGTCAGAAAGCAGACCAGCTGTATGTACGTAGTGCAGTGCAAGGTTGCCAAGATTGTGAGTTTTTTTTTTCTTCTAATTCTAGAAATATTTTTGTCTTGAGGACACAGGAGGAGAAGGGAGGGGGCACACTTATCAGGGAGCCGCGAGCCGCACTTGGACCCGCTAAGAGCCGCATACGGCTCGTGAGTCGCGGGTTGCACCCCCCCTCCGCCCCCCCCCCCCCCATTTTGCTCTAAGAAAAGTTTATTGATTGGCTCTGTCAACAGTATGCCTGCCCTGTGCAACCGAATCGAACCGTGTCGCGCCTTTGCTCGCGCGCGCTCTCTGCGTCGGCTTTTTGCATGGTGCACCAATCACCGCACCTTATCCCTGTGTTTTTATTTAAGCTCTTTCCTTTGCATCCAGCAGTTGAGTATCGCCCGGTCTCTCTCTTTCTCTCTCCCTCTCTTTCCCGCCTCGGGGCTCACTCAAGCCGAAGCCTGCGTCTAGTTTTCTGGGCCTAGCGTTACGACCTCGGCGCAAGCAGAACAGGAGCGGGCAAACCTACATCCTGTTTCACCTTGCGATGGACCCTGGCAGACGCTGCGAACCATCTCAACCAATCGGACGCTGTGAACATGTCACGTGACTACTTGCCCCGAGCGTCCCTGCGCCCCTCGCGAAGGTCACGTGACATTTACACGGCATTAGATTGGCTTAGGCGGCTGCTAGAGTTCTCCGCGGTTCATCGTGAGGGGAGACGGAGTGTACGAGAGCTTCATTGCCAGCGTTCTTTTTCCAAATACATGACTGGCTTCTTGATATAGAAACACTCCCAGATCAACGAGCTTTTCGTCATCCAACCGGCGGCAATGCATTGGTTGTTTGGGGCATCCGTGCGTATACGTTTTGCCCAAGGTTTGCGTCGCTTTTTGGTTTGGTTGTTTGGCGTCGATATGGTCAACTCAAGCAATCAGGAAGCTGGATATGCTCGATTTTTCGGATCAAGCCGATGCAATGAAATGCGCGGCACTACGGGAACATTCCGTGGCTCTCTTGCCTCTTACGAGCTTTGGCCGGTTATATATTAACTTCTACAGCTGGAAGGCTGCGGACAAGACTGTGAGTATAGAAGTCTACAGCGTGGCTCAAAACGAATCGATAGCCGTTTGAAGAGGCCGTGTAAATACGACTCCTCAAAGAAAAGCTGAAGCAATTAAAAATAAAAAAGCTTTGGACCCGGCTTTTAATTTTTTTTAATTTCCCGTGAATGCCATTACCGCACTTAAAATTGGGCTGAAGTCAGTGTTGGCGGTAACGCGTTACAAGTACTGGCGTTACCGATAAAGTGTTACTTTTTTCAGTAACATATTAACCTGCTCGTTACTTCTTCAAAACAGTAACGGGTAACGTGCTTACGTTACTTATTTTGAGTACCAGGTAACACATCAACGTTGCTCGTTACATCCTCTTCCCAAAGCTTTAAAACTTACACTTACAAGATTTTCGTGTTTTAGGCGCCTATAGCCACGTGAATCTTTTAGTTTTTTTGCGTTTTTTTCTTGTGAGTATTTAGGTGAAACCGTAAAAAAAGAAAAAAATAATTGCGTTCAGTTTCTGCATGAACATATTTCTTGAAATATGGCTCTTTTGCTTACCTGTACCGTCAAGACAGTAAAACGTGTTATTTCATGATTTAAAAAAGAGACGCAAAAGTAACGTGCGTTTCTTTTTATCTGTAACGGTACCGGAAACGCGTTCCTTTTATTTTTGAAGTACCGCGTTAGCTTTAACTTTTAACGCGTTACTTTTAACTTTGTTAACGCGTTACGTTAACGAAGTAACACGTTACTTCGTTACCACGTTACTTTTATTTGCAAGCTAACGAGTAACCTATTTCGTTACTTTTTACGGTAACGCCTACAACACTGGCTAAAGGAAACGTAGACCTATTTTGTTTGACAAAAACAAACGTGCCGTGAATGTCGCAGGGCACGCGGTGATCACCTCTACCACCTGTTATCTATCGAAGATGTCATGGCGTCATCGTCGGGATGTTCGAGCCAGCTTAATGGCGAGCAAGGGTTATCAGACCCCGCCACGAAGACACTTTCACTAGTTTTTCCCTCCACCTTCTTCCTCTCCTACGCCCAGCACGCATCCGCGTGTGCCTACGTCGAAAGTTTCATCGGCGATAACATCGATGTCTGGGAACGAGTCTCCGACTGGTGCGTTTGCCGCGTTCATATAAGTGGTCCCTGTATATTTGAATGATAATGTCACAGAACCGTCATGCTGTTGCCGGTCGCGATCCTGGCGATGTCCGAGCAGCGGTGCTTTGTGTGGCGGACGGCTGTCCTGCTGCAGGCTGCTCTCCAGTGGGGCAGCCCTGGAACCTCCGGCAGCGAGAAGTTGGGACGCCGTGACGACAGTCACACTCGCGTTCGCTCGTGCGCACCATTTCTACAAACCAATCTCCAGGATCGCGACATCGGGCAGCATGAAACTGGGTCTCTTATTATGTCATTCGTGGCCACCTCGGGAAAACTTTCGATGTATGGGCGGGATAGATAGGACCCTAAACACACCCGTCAGAGATGCCCTCCACACACCATCCTGCTACTAATAAAATCAAAAGAAACTGTACAAACGTGATTTTTCGTTTGTCTAACTTCAACATTTGACAGTATTATTTTAAATTCAAAAGCTTCCTCAGCTTCCCTTTAACGTGCCGACTTCAAATTAAGCATTGGGGCGCCCGTTGGTGGTGCATTGTGCGCATCAATATTTTGAGAAATGAACTTACTAGAAAATAGAAGTGAAAATATTTTTCAGACGTTTTTCTTTGCTTACAGCAAACAACGCATGACTGATTAATGGAACGGCTTGCAGACGGCGGCAACGGTCCTCACAGAGTGTACTGGTAAAACAACGCGCTTTTTTCTTCTTTTTTTTTTCCTTTTTTTAGGGCGAAGCTTTTATGGTGCGTTTAGACTTTCGAAAAAAATCGCCGTAGCTTAAGCGGATGCGGCAGATGCGGAAAACAGGAGGTGATTACATCGATTTCTGCCGCCGGCGGCGATTTTTTCGTTTACTCTCGCAGCGTGACGCCTGCGACGACAAGGCACGGGATTTGTTTTCGTCTGCTGCTCTCGCTACTCTAGGTCCCTCGGGGTCGCTCGGAGTACCTCTGGTAAGACTAGGCCGCGCCCGTTTCGGCACGGCACACGTGAAGAACCGCGCGAAGTTGGTCATGTTCTACCGCAAAGAAGACGAGACTACGACGTTTTGGTGTCTCCCGCTTGCTATGTAGCAGGATACGCAGCGCAAATCAAAGAAGCAGAGGTTCACCGTTGTTGGCGGCGCTTCGCCCCGCACCACGAATGAATGAATACGACCCGTTGTTTTTTTCAAGTGGACTCTTCCCGCATGAATAGCTTGCCTCGTTTTGGGGATCCGCTGGTTTTCCTTCGTTCCTTCGTTGTTCCAGTGTTATTTATTCTCTATGTAGGAGCCTGTGGTGTTTTGAAGAATCCGTGTTTCATTCAAGCCGGTCGTGGTGTGGATGGTGTCAGACTACAACATGTCGAACGCAATCGCTCGTCGCAAAGGGATACTGTTCTATTTTATATATGGCTACAATAAACGCTACACGAATTACCTTTCGTCGTAAGGTACGTACGTTTTAATACGACCTTTCTCTAAAAGGCGACGGAGATCGAAACGTAGACCCGGGCGATCATGTTAGCTATGCGATCACGCTACAAACTTCCAAGAGCACGACCATTCATTTTCCGTTCTCCAATGCTTGCTGTGTAGAAAGAGATGCGGCGGAAACGAAAAAGGCAGAGGTGCCGTTGGCAGCAGTGATTCGTCCATGCCGCGAAAAAAGACTGAGCGTGCACGCCGCCTCCTTCTTCGTCCTGGCAGGTGAACGTTCATCGAGCCGTGGGCGACGCCATTGTTACAAACAAACAGGAAGCACCGGAAGAACGCACCGGGCAACGCAATTTCCGGCAAAGGCTGATTGGCTCACGTCAGGAAAAACGCATCGCTGGGCGACGAAGATTGCTCTCGGACCGTTGCGAAAAACTCTACTGCGTGATGCACGTTAAAAACTCCAGGTTAGCGGTTGTACTGCACTGGCTAAATTGCTCATCTACAGTTGGGAGACTCGTCGCCCTTGGAGGCAGACCAAGTTCTAGGCTGTATAAACATACACACAACCCAATTTTTCGCCGGCTACGTGCGGAAAACGTTACCCGGAGCGAAAATACGCTCGTCGCCGAGGAGCGTACGCCCTCGGATTTGCCAGCTTAAACGTTCCATTAAACACCCGTTCCCGGATATAGCGACGTCGGCGTCGGTCTCGCCGTCGGCGTAACCGCCTGCGTTACGTTATGAGACGCCACAGACATATACACCAATTCGATTATCCGCTAAATGTGGCGGAAAACTTGAATTGGCGTGTAGGTCTGTGGCGTCCCATAATGCAACATTGCGCGCTTTGCATTATGGGACGTCACAGCCCTATAAGGAGTATTCACTCGGCGGCCATAGCTGAGTACGCGAACGCTGAGCGCGTGTTGATGACGAGCTTTCACAGCCCCAGCAGCCCATTCTTGTTGGATCCTTCTGAGCATGCGCTCTGAACAGCAACCTGAAATATGGCGTCCAATGAATACCCCTGTAAGGACTGCGCTGAAGAAGAAGCAGTTACTAGAGACACGAGACAGATAGTTCAAAGAAGGTTGTGTGGCTCTCGTTGGACAGGGTCGTAGTCGTGCCATGTGTAGGCGCAGACGGCTGGAAAAAATCCTGTATGTCGGGGATGACAGGCTGCGTACGTGGTTCAATGAATCCACCAGGAAGACGCAAGCTGGTGCCGTAGGTCAGTGTTGAAGGCCCACGGTGTGCGGTGGTGCAGCGCAGGTCAGTTCTGAAAGGCGGAGCGTGCGCCGAGCTATGCCAGGATGATGAATTCGTGGATTGTGCCATCAGGGCTGCCTTGAGGTGGTGATGCAACCAAATAACATATAGCTTCGCCAATACTGGAAACTCCTCCGAAAACCTATGGGAGCGGCGGCGAACGTGACAGTGGCGCCTCTAGCGGACTCGGAGTCTACGGAAGCAGGCGACGCAATGGAAAAGTATAGGCTCCGCGACGTCCTCGAGCTTTGCGAGCCCCGTTTCTTCACCCCAACAGCTGAAACAATTCATTACGGTCAGTCCACTTGCAAAGCGGAATCCACTGATCGAAACTGCAACGACAATCAAATAACAACGCGCGCATAAACTAAGATAGAGCAGTTTGTTTAGCGGTCTCAAACGCCTCTCAGGGGATCACACGCGTTTGAAGCGCGTCTGGGAAGCGGAAAAAGGCGTTTAGCTACTCGAACTACGTCGTAATCATTAAAATGTGCACAAACGACATGTTAATATTACCAGAGCAAGCGCACGAGCTGCTGGAGCATAAAAACAAAACAAAAAGTAAGGATAAAAATGACCGTGCAAACACTTACCGAATTTTGCAGAAAAGATGGTGTCGCCATTCCCGACGAAAATAAAAAGAAACGGGGAAGAGAAGCGAACAACGTCGAATAAAACAAACAAGTTAGCAGACGATACAAAGATACTCAGCAAAAAACTGCTTCAACTACGACGATCGTTGCGGCGCTTATAGAAAAAAGAAAGAAAAATGGAAAGCAGCAAATGAATAGCTGGTAATCGCCGCCGGTGTTGAGTTCACAATAAACAAAGCGGAAGCAACAGACGAAACTAATGAAAAAAGAAGAAAGCGCCCCTTTTTTTTCAGCTGCTTGTTGTACGTTTGTTTATTTACACTTTTAACAGTTTAATTTGAATGCTGCATAACTTAGTTACTCACGTTTGTTCGGCCTTCGGGAAGCGGAGGAAAGATTTTCCACCACATCGCAAAAACTTGTTTTTGCAATAGTAGGCAGCACACGGCATGCCTGCCATTTCTAAGTATGCGCTGGTGTATGCTCGAATGCGGCCGGTTGATCAACAAACGATGACCCGTAGCAGACGTGCCGGCCGGCGTACACAAATAAAATTCGAATAAAAATGCATAACGAGCTTACACTTCTTAATATATTTATTAAATATCAAAAAGCACGTATGACGATTTCGGATCAGAAACTCAATCGAAGGCGAAAATAGGAGGTCATCGCAGACGACAGTGGAAGAAAACAACAACAACAACAACGAAGTTGCAGACGGCCCTCAAAATGTCCGAGCCTAGCGTAGCAGACCAACAGACGAACCGGGGGTCGAAGCGAAGGAAAGAGGTAAACACTAAGCCAAACAAAACAAGGATACGCGATGGCGTACGCGTCAAGTAAACAACAAAAACAAAAAAGAGCAAAAAAAGAAAACACAGCAACACAAAAGCAGGAGGAAGAAAGACGCGGCAGGGTGGCGTCGCCTCAAAAATATAAATGAAAGAAGACTCAAAAATGGAAAGTGTGGAGGCGGTTCAACGGGTGTCGGCCTTTATCCCAGAAGTAAAGAAGCCAAAGAAGCAGCGAAGCAGAAGATGTTAGTCGTCGCCGCGCTAACAATCGGAATTTGTGCACTGTAAATAACGTGACTGAAATCACCTTTTTTTGCGGGGCTACGGCGCTCTCCCCTTCTTGCTTTGCAAGCGCGAGAAGTCTGCTTTTTTCGTAACTCCTCTTTTATTATTCTATAATAGCGTCAAATTTGCATATGCACAACGACTTCTTTCAGAGCATTCTGACATCTACGTACGTGGTTCGAAATTGACTTTTGCTTCTTCATCCGGAGACGATCTTAACGGGATTAGCCAGCTCGCCTATTCGACGAAACGGTTATAAGCAAGACATTCATGAGAAATGGGAATTGCAACAACAAAACGAATTGACTGATAAGAACAATAAAGTTGAAACGAAGCTATGTTCTGAAATGTTTGTACATTGCCCTTTTTCACGAAACAGCGCGAAGGCATATATTCGTGTTTTGCCTGGCTTACATAAGTTGTGACAGAATGTTTTCTTCGGGAGAACTCCAAATTTGCACCCTACAAGCTGTAACATCTTTCCCACGCGAAGAAAATGTCCTTCACTCATGAGCTGGCACCCATTTTTTAACTTTCAAAGCAGCGAATGTCCGTGACAATTTTTTTTTCGTTGGTCACCTCGCACGGAGATAGGCAAAACCAATGCATTTTGGAGAATTCGTCTGCTAGCGGAGACTCCGAGCTCGCCAGGGGCGCTGCAATCACTTTTCGCCCGCTTTCCGCGGGAGTTGCCAGTATTGGCTTCCACGGTATTTGATGCAACCTTTCAACCATCCGGTTGGCTTGCGGATGGTACGCCCTGGCGTGAATGTGGATGACCCCCAGAAATTGTGATATATGACGGAAAAGAGACGATCCGAATTGTGGACCACGCTAAGTAGTGATAGCAGATAGTATACCAAACGGCTAAGCCACGTGGGGATGAATACATGGGCGACCTGTACAGCTGTTATGCGGGCATTGGGAATCACTTGCAGGCCATCTTGCAAACCGGTCTACGCATATCAGTACGTAGTGCCTCCAACCGCTCAACCGCCCAAGGAATATCCTTCATTATTAGTTTGTGTAAATTTGTAAGTATATTGTATTATTGAATTTACGACTCCTTACACCATTAAGTAACCAACACGCCTATACATCAATTTAACATCACCGCTAAATTTATGGGGAAACTAAGTTGATGTGTAGGTCTTTAAAGGGGGGACTCAAGCGGTTTTTTGGGGAAGCTACTTTTTGGTGCGATGGCGTTAAGGAAGTGTCAGTGAATGAGTATCTTCAGTTTTAGAAGGCAGAACCGCCTATTAATCACGCAGGAATAAAATACGTGCGGACTCTTTTCTGTACTTGCGAGGACCAATGAAATTATCGTATGTTTGAAAATTTTGGCGGCCTTTCTTTCCCCGCTGCGTTGGAAACAACCGCAGCGGCAGACCAATCACAGGTCGAGGAGAACTGGTGGCGCGCGTTGCATGCCGGTCGTGCCGGTCGCGGGCCGGCTTCTTCTCTGCGAACATGGCGTCGGTGGTGATCGTTGGCGTGGTCGGCGTGGTGGAAGCTCATCGTTCCGCGTAAAAGCGCTATCCTTGACTGTGAATTTTCGTCGTGTGTCGCTCTGATAACCCAGCACGTACTAGAAGGGAAGATCCACCTACTCGTGCGGCGATGTCGTGGCGGCACTCTCAAGACAGCAGAAACGCCCGTGCCGTCGTGTTCGTTTACTTCGACTACAGTGGTGCTTTCTAAGCATTTGTGTCCTCGAACATCGCCCGGATTTCTTATTTGGCGCATTTCATGCGTGTGCTCAAGTTCAAGGTATTACTGGCGCGTACCGTATAAAGGATGCGAATTTTCACGCGTTTTCATCACCGGAGAAAAGTGATTAGTGTTAGCAATCCTGAACGCTCACAACGTCTATCTGATCACGAAATCATATTTCTACGTTGCTATATCGCCGCTAAGATTACATTGTCTTTTATAATCGTAGAAAAGGCGTGTGGCGATATTTGTACTATTGTAATGTCATGTATTAGAGTCGTGATCGTCCAAGACGGCGTATACTGCATCTTTTATTTTCTTTTTTTCATCCACTGTAGCCTGCAAGCCTATCAAGAAAAAAACAATAATAAAGCTTTTGGCTATAGAAAACTGTCTGTCTATATTCTGTTACGGCATTGAGTAGCAGTGCATCCCCTTTTAGAGGGGCCGCTGAAACAGCTGACCGCGGCGTATAGAAGCGGTTGCAGGTGTGTGTACGCGCGGCGCTGAGTGGTCGTTGGGCTCGGTTGCAACGCGACGCAGTCGTAAATACGCGCTCGTTGCACATGTCTGAACCAGCCTTCCCTCCGTCCTCCCGAGGCGAAAGTCAACGTGGCGACATCGCTTGACATCACGTACCAGAGGTAACGCTGCGATGTCAAACGTTGGTTTGGTTAGGACTTGCCCAAACCGCAAATCGAAGAACGCCCGAAAAGGTCTGCGTTTCGTCGTCCTCGGAACCCGAACATGACTCCGAAGCGCTGCTATCGTCCACATCGCACGTCGGAGTGGCGTCATAGGAAATCATCCCCAGGTCGGCTGTCCGCCGAAGAATTTCAACCTCTAACGGCGTCAGGTCCTCGAGCGTAGAGAACTCCGCCATGATCGAAGCTCGAATGACAAAGAGGTTCGGCCGATGCGGCTACCTCGGGATCACTGCGCGACGGAACGTCGTCCAACGCCATTGGCCCGAGATCCTTTTGATAAGCGTGCGAGGACCAATGAGAGTGGTTTCGTTTTCGGATGGATCCGAGGTTTGGCGGCCTTCAATTACATTTTTATTAAAGAAATAATCACCGTATGACTATACTTTTTGGTTTTTAGGGATACTTAGGGCGTCTAAATTCAGCTGTCATCATCAAAACACGAACTCAAAAACCACTTGAGTGTCCCTTCTTTAACATCCCATAATGCAACACTGCGCGCGTTGCATTATAGCTCCTCCACCGTACCCTGCTTGTCTCTCTGGCCTCCCCTCATGAAAAAAGAACCCTGGCAATCAAGCTCTCATATACTCCATCTCCCCTCACGATGAACCGCGGAGAACTCTAGCAGCCGGTTAAGCCAATCTAATGACATGTAAATGTCACGTGACCTTCGCGAGGGGCGCAGGGACGCTCGGGGCAAGTAGTCACGTGACATGTTCACAGCGTCCGATTGGTTGAGATGGTTCGGAGCGTCTGCCGGGGTCCATCGCAAGGTGAAACAGAATGTAGGTTTGCCCGCTCCGGTTCTACTTGCGGCGAGGTCGTAACGCTAGGCCCAGAAGTTAGGCGCAGGCTTCGGCTTTGGTGAGCCCCAGGCGTAAAAGAGAGAGAGAGAGATAAAGAAAGAGACCGGGCGCGACTCAACTGCTGGATGCAAAAGAAAAGACCAATAAAAACACGCGGATAAGGTGCGGTGATTGGTGCACCATGCAAAAAGCCGACGCAGAGAGGGAGCGCGAGCAAAGGCGCGACACGGTTCGATTCGATTGCACAGGGCAGGCATACTGTTGACAGAGCCAATCAATAAACTTCGCTTACAGCAAAAAGGGGCGGGGGGGGCGAGGGGGTTGCAACCCGCGACTCACGAGCCGTATGCGGCTCTTAGCGGGTCGAAGTGCAGCTCGCGGCTCCCTGATAAGTGTGCCCCTCTTCTCCTCCTGTGTCTTCAAGACAAAAAAATTGACCGCATCTCCACGTGGTGAATGATGTTGGTTGGGGCGAAGCTCTGGTGGTGCTTGTCTGCGTAGACGCTGAGCCGCAGCATGCCGAGCCTTTCGTTCGTTTTCATCCATGTCAGAAAGAGAATGTGTGGTATGGAACGTGGTTATATACGCATTTGAGCATTTGACCGCAGCGCCCTCTCGTCTATAAACGTTGAGCCAATGCATGCAAAGTTTAACGCGATTATATACGCATTTGACCGCAGCGCCCTCTCCTGTATAGACGTTGAGCGGCTACATGCAACGTTTCATCCATGACAGAAACCCCAGGTCTTGAGTTACTACCACATCTCAGAGCCCCTACTCGTCCTGTCGCTGCGCAAACAGATTTCAACATTTATTTTTTCATCATTTTTTTCATCTTTGTTTCTTTTTTTTTGCCCTACATAAGCACGTGAGCTCACGAGCTCGTAATCTTTATCTTTATTTTTCTTTTTTTTTGCCCTACACGAGCACGTGAGCATGTGCTCACGTGCTCGTGAGCACGTGATCTCACGAGCAGAAGCACGAGCACCCGACGCCGGCCTACGGCGGACGGCGGACGGACATACGGACATGGCTAGCCCCTAAGGAGCTTCGCCCCTAAAATCAAACAAATAAAAATTCAAAATACAAATATATATATATATATATATACTGCTATCTAATTATGTACCACAGTATATCGCAAAACCAAAATTCCCCAATAGCTGCACTCTAATTTCGCACCACACAGAAACGAAAACACCTATAACTTTTTGCGTGGGTTTTCCTGTCCCGCTTCATTCGAAAACATTGTCTGCGTTTATCGAGGCACAGGGAAGCCAACTGCGTTTTCGATTTTTATTTTGTTTCAGTTCGCGTTTTGAACCTCTGCCACTATCTGTTAACGGTTGAGCCGGTCAAGAACCGTGTGCCGGGTGCAAGTGAATGCAATAGTTAGCGAAACTTCGGTTTTGATTTGTTTAGGCGTTACCCAGCTAATATTTTCTTAAATTTTGACAAACGAGATGTACCAACAACGGGCAGCTCTGAAGTTAATGGTAGCAGGTCATACGTTAAGGAATCAATTTATACCATAAGCAGTTGCTAATACATCCAAAAGGAAGATGGTATTTAGTGGTGTGGCCGGTTCAAGAGCGCTGCGATATTTTTCGTCGTATACTAGTGCTCTTTTCGCTTGGTCAGAAACATATAGGTTATGTGGGACGCCAATTTACGTCTTAAAACTTGCCGTTAAATACTTAACTCCTAAGTAAACTGCTAACAGAACATCATTTCTGTAGTCACGTAAACTGTGTCGCGCAGTGTGTTTCCCCATGCCGAAGAAAAGTTCAGGCACTGCGAAGCGATCATGGCATTCTTGAGTATCACGTTTAAAGAAACACGTTCGGACAATCTAATAATCGTTCCGCGTTTTTCGTATTTGCCAATAAGCAACAGCAGTTTCGTTCGTTCTGAACTCATCCAGTGATTGGTTCGTTCGCATACCGTTTTTCAGCGATTAAAAGTTAAGTCCTGAGTAATTCCTTCGCAGGTGATAGTGTCATTGATAGTAGATCTGTACTACACTGGTGCAACGCACAGTTATCTTAAAACAGTTCAGTTTAATTTTATATGCACAGACTTGAGTACAAGACTGAAAGCGCGTAGAAAAAAATGAAAAAAACCCTCTTTCGCCGCAAAATATGTATCTTATTTTTATTAAGACCTTTTATATATCATCAGCGTATACTTATTCTTGTATTCACAATACAATGCGGAAAAACACATTCGTCATAAAAAAATAATTTTGTAACAAAATGATTACAAGACCGTCCTGTTCGATTGCTCACAAATCTCATAAACAGTGTCCTTGGCACACTTTTGTCTTGTTGGCATTTAAAAGAACACCTAGGTTAAGAATCGTGTATGTGTGTTTCTAAGTAGAGGCTCTGTCGGCTTAATGCCGCTGCACATCTACGCCAAAAAAGAAGCCCCTGTTGAATGGCGAACTAATTAGGATTTTCTTATTTTATTTTCCGTTCCGCACCCGCCAGCAGCGTGTTTTCGGTACTCGGCAGCGATAAGAGTCCCTTCGCTGGTTCCCCAAGTCAAGGACACTACCGCAACAATAACAAATAGCAGCAGTGTCAACTCAAGCGGGAAGCTTAGCGGTGTCTGGAATCTAAGAGGCTGCACACACACACATGAACCGTGTGTGTAAGCGTGATACGAGAATTTACGGTGGGGTTGCGATGATGTTTTCTTTGTTTTGTTTTTCGCGTGAGGCAGACTAAGCAGCAAACAGAGCGAGAGGAAGGTCAAGTCCAGCAATACCGAAAGTTTCGCAAGACTTTACGAGAAGAAAGAAGGAACTGTCTCAAGAGAGGATTCTAGCTAGATTCTAGCTCCCAGACAACTCTGAGCCTCGCTCGCTTTTATAGTCACAGTCATAGCTTAAGATACGCATGGTGTAGCCTATGATCATCTCGATTCTTATTTTGTGATTGGTTCTTAAGCATTCTTGTCACCTGATGCTGCAATCTCATTGGCCGAGGTGGAGATAAGGTGCCCAGGAGTCACCACACCCTCCGTTTAAGGCTGCGGTCCCACGGTAGCCATCTTGAACAAGGCGTTAGTTCAACCAATACATAGCGACACGCACCCGTGGTGTGGCCGAAATATTGGTTCACGGTGGGATGCCTCGAGCACCAACAAGTTCCCATCGTGGCTTTGCTCGCGCCGCTGCCAGCTGTGCTCAGCTGGCTCAATAGCGTGGCCCAGCAAACTCCTGTATGCGAGAATGCCAGGCTGATATAGGGACATCCGGTTCGGCGGTTGCCACGGGCTTTCGCACTAAATCTTACCAAGAAGGAATCAATTGTTGAACGACGTGTCAATATTCTGTCAATGAAAAATTCTGCTGCAGGAATGCACGCTCAGTAGACTCAATCTTCCAAGACACAAGTGGAAGTGGACGTCTAGTAAACTGCTTCGCGATTTACTGTATTTACCTCGCCATTATAATGACGACTGAAAAGTGACGTCACGAAATATTGTGTTTTAGGCGATCCGGCAGATGTTGTAAAGGTTGTTACATTATAGTTCCCAGAAAACAAACGACCGTTGCAATATTTTCGGAAGTACCGACACACATAATGTTGTAAGTACAGCTTAGAAGGAATATGATGAAAACCATCAGTATAAATAGGAAGACGTTTATTTGCAATGAAGACACTATGATTGAGTGGCGTTTAGCGACGGCAAGTGATGAGCGTTCGGGAATTTATAAGTTCACATGATTGCTAACTATGGACATGCGGACAATGAAGACCTGTTTTGTCGGGAGATGGAGTTCCGGTGATGACCTGATATCGGACGACTCGTGGCAGACGAACAAGCAAGTTTCTTCTCAGCGAATGGTAAGCTTCAAGTGTCATGCACAGCACGTCGCTACCGACGTTGTCGACGTTTCGAGCACTTACCGCGAGCACTTACCCAGGTGCCAACACAAACGTGTTGGCACCTGGGCTAACTTTGCGGAAAGACTCGAAGTCTTCCTCGAGTCCAGCGCCATCATGAACAGTAACTGAAAACGATCCACTATTCAGTCCGTGGGTGGCGAAACGTATCCGCATCTGCGGAGTCATGGTCGATGCGTACTGTAAGTGATTGGAAGTTTACGGGATGCATGCCACGACGTCTAAGCGCGTCATTGACGTTCTACGCTCTCTTTTCGCTAGATTTGGCCTACCGAAAATACTTTTCTCTGATAACGCGCCGAATCTTCTTTCAAATAGAATATACAAGTTTTTGAGAAAATAAAAATGGCATCAGGCGCTACATTAGTGCACCATACCATCCTGCAACTAGTGGGCAAGCAGAACAGATGGTGTGTGAAACGACGAAAGCCCTCTTGAAGCTTACGGAAGAAGCAGTTCAGTAAAGAATCGCCAGGTTCTTGTTCCGGCAGCACGCAACGGTCTCATCTTCCACAAGAAAAACACCCGCCGAAGCAATGTTCGGCGGACGAAGAGCCACAGCCATCGATCTCATGACACTATGGCATACGAACGAAGATCAAGAGATTCCCAGATCGGGAGTAACGGCAGTTTATTCGATCGGCCAACTCGTCTACGTGAGGATTTTCAGGGGAAGTCCGGCCTTTCATGTAAAACTTGAGTAGAAAAGGCTCTATGTTGTTTGACCAGAAGATGTCATCCCTCTGAATATGTTGGATATCAATGCCATTGAGTGTAAATATAACGAAATCACAAAACTCTCTTTGTGTATTACGTAACTGCCCTTGTATTTGGTAGCAGAATCTATGGTGGTGATTTGGACCTTTCACACCAGGCTCCCTTTTTTATTTTTCGCCTCATACTCTTTTGCGGTTTCGGTAGGCTATAAGAATCTTTTGGAACGGGGACACTTTACCCCAACGAGGCAATTTGTGCCAAGCAGTCGGTCATGGGATGCTGCTAGAAATCTGTCCTTCATATTAATGAATAAGCCGCGCTTTCGCACAGTGCAGTTTTCATGTTCCACGTACAGTTGTAAAGCAGCATCCTCATCGATTCTACCATCTTCTGTTGCAGGTAAGAAAAGTCCTTGGGGACACGATACTTGAAACAAGTCTGGCCCTGTACGTTGGGGCTCGATACCCATTAATGTCGTCGTTCTTACAGAGCCTCATCATTTAATCATTACCTCGTCACCTCATATTGCTCTTCATCAACAATAAGTACAATAGGCTACCGCCATATTACAATCTATGAATTGAAAAATTGAGTCGTTCAGTCCTTCATTATGTTTATTATTTATATAATGTTATTACGTTACATTACCTCGAGACGATCGACGTCCATCGTTGATCTTCAAATATACCTGTATATAAATTAGACGCACAATCAAAAAGAACATAGCGTGCCGCCTCTTTTCATTCGATCTTTTTGAAACCAGCGCAAGCTGGCGTTCTCTTTTCTGAGACGGTTAGAATGGTCACTCATGAAACCCGCGTTTCTCCTACCCGGCCGCTTCCTCCTCTCATCATGTGTAGTTGGTTATAACTAAATAATCTATAATATTGGTGTATTATTCATATTTAGTTTCAGTTTCAGTCAGCGGCAAGGCGGTTCGCGGGAACTAGAGCTGCCAAATGAGCTGCGCTTAGAGTATCGGCACTCCGTTCCCCTACATTGTTGTGGGCGCCGCCATTTTGGTGCTTGTGCAGAGCAGACGCAACTGCCGATCGTCATGATTCACAAGTGCGACTTCCTCAGCATTAGATTCGGTGTTAGGAGGGTCATGTAATATTGCTTTGCTTTGCCGCGAACTCTTTAAACATTTGTGGAGGACGAAAAGGCGTTTTCTGTGATTTCAGATAAAGCTTCAGATAACTGGCAACCATGATTTTAAGCCACAATATGGCCAAGTGTCGCTACTCTGAAGCGTAGCTAATTTAGTGGCGCTAGCAGGAACAATGAGGAAGAAGCAGGCGTCAAAAGGTAGTGGCTTGTGGAACCCAGGGGCTTACGTCATGGCCCCTTCAGGTATTACAAGCTCCTTGAACAAGGGGATGAATAGTGCCATTAAATAAGTTACGCTTCAGAGTAATGACACTTAAGCATATTGTGGCTTAAGATCATGGTTGCCAGTTATCTGAAGCTTTATCTAAAATCACAGGAAACGCTTTTCCGTCCTCCACAAATGTTTAAACAGTCCGCGACAAAGTAAAGCAATATCGCATCAGCTTCCTGAAACCGGATCTAATGCTGAGGAAGTCGCACTTTTGAATCATGACGATCGGCAGTTGCGTTTGCTCTGCACAAAACCCAAAATGGCGGCGCCCACAACAATGTTGGGGAACGGAGTGCCGATATTCTAATCGCAGCTCATTTAGTGGCTCTAGGCACGAAGTGAACTCGGGTGTATTCTTTTCCTTTTCGTCTTTATTGTTTATCGATTTCAATCATATCGAATAATGAGCACATTATATCACACTACGCTTGTGTAATTATTTATCTTAGATTTATTAACCTGACCCAGTACTTAAACCATTCATTTGTCGATAGTAAATCTTCCAACATATTTTCTAAATGTGAAGGTAAAAAGACACGGAGATTGATGATGATATAGACGCCAACGCGGCCCTCGAAAATTTCTTTGAACATTAGAAATCAGCAGTTTTGTCTGCCATCCGGCAGGTAGCGCAACAAAAACCCAAACAGTTTTTAATTTTTTTTAAATTAATTAATCTCTACATCTATCAGGAAACCAAAGCAAGATCATCGTGAAAATCGAATACATCGCAATGTATATCTATTCCATGCAATAAATGTTATTAGATGCCAATAAATCTGTCTGATGTCCATAAAAGATATGCGTCAAAAACAGGTAAGTTCGAAGGGCTCCTGAACGTTACGACTTTGAAAATGAAAAAAAGCCATCGTCCACTTTTTGAGTAACCATTGTAGTTCTAAATGTTATAAACGATTTGATCATAGTTTCATTATTTTCTCAGCGGCATTTCAAGCACCGTGACTCGAAGCACAAAAAGTGCTACGTTTAATATAATTTATCTAAACAAAAACAAACACAAAAAAACCACAACATTAACTTTTTTTTTCCTACTACCAATTATAAGCACTACATGTGTCGCTAATTTCATTGCCCTAGCGCATGTCTTTAAAAACAAATTTGTGCTGAAAAATTATAATTTTAGGGCCATATTTGGAGAGATGAACAAAAGAAAGTAGGGCAAATACCAAAAAGTATATCGTTACATTCTGCTCCGACATCATCTTAACATGACTGCTTTATTGGAACCGTGTTATCTTTAATAGATGGTTCATGGAATATGAACCAGCGGAGCAAGTGAGGGTCCGCGCCATCATATTCGCAACGCTACAAATGCGCATGAGCAGTATAAACCAATACATACATAATATCAAATGAAAGAGGTATTACATAGCCTTTCGAACAACATCAATCCCACAAAACAGTATTCAAAAGAAGATGAGTAATGACCTGCCAAAAGTACCTAAGCTGCCACTTTGAGTGGGACCGTGGCCTTAAGCTCTCAGTGACTAAAGTTGCTTTTTTTCTTCTCATCAGTCACACAAAAAGACTGAAAAGAGAGCATAGAATAGACCTATCTACAACCAAATCGGCAGTAAACCCTTCCACCCTAAAGATACCAAAAAAACTTCGAAGTTTCTGTAAATGGAGAACCACAAGAAATCGTAAAGAACCATCTTTTATGGGTGCAGTTATAGACCGTACCATTACGTGGAATACGCACGTGACTGAGATCGAACACAAAGTTAAAGGGACTGCGCAACGATTTTAATGTTGAAAGAATTGGCATTTTGAATTTTTTATATTCAATTCAATTCGTTTATTTACTCCCATGATACATATGGGTGATGGAGACAGGGGAAAAAGCTGCAAAGGTGCAGCTTGACAAAGCCCCTGCCCCCTATAGGCAGATCGGCCGACAGGAAAAAAATAATACTAGACTAGTGGACGGAAAAAACAATCACTGCAATGCAGGAAAGAAGAGTAAAAAAATCAGTTTGACACAAATACTTTGCGTATTGTTTTCTTATTAAGTCTATCAAGACAGACATCGTGTTCTTTTAAAAGGTTAAGTACTGTGGGAAGTGTATGTTCTAACATTTGAAGCCCGTAGTTTGTTCTAGGACGAGGTACTCTCCAGGATCCGGCGCTACGTACTTCATACATAATAGTTTTTACACTTAATTTAGAAATCCGTGGTAATGGATGATCAGAAAATTTAAGGGATGCCACGTAGACTGTCGCAAGTTTATATTTAAAATATTCTTGAATTTTGATTACTTTATGTTTATTAAAAAGTGGTTCAGTGTGTGCATAATACGACGTATTCGCTACGGTACGAATTGCTCTTTTTTGCAATAAAAACAGTTTATTAATGTTTGTACTGGTCGTAGTTCCCCACACTAGGTGGCAATAGGCAATACGAGAGTTGAATAATGCATTATAAATTAGAAGTTTTACACTAGGTGGTAGTATATGGCGATGCCTATATAGAACGCCTACGATATTTGAGAGTTTTAGTGTCAGGTGTTGAATATGGGAGTCCCATAGCAAATGTTCGTGAAAAATTACACCTAAAGTTTTAACAGTACTTACAAATTCAACTTCCGCGGAGTTTAATATTAACTTTGCAGTGGCGTTACACACTGTACCTTTTGATTTAAATATAACCGCTTTCGTTTTACTTTCATTTATTTTTAATAAGTTTGAAGCAGTCCACGAACTAAGCTTTTCTAGGCAAATGTTTGCATCCGAAACTAATCTATCAATGTTGTTCCCGGAAAAAAATATACTGGTATCGTCGGCATAAATTACAAATGAGGTATTACTTGCAATAGCGACTATATCGTTTATAAACAAATTAAAAAGCAGCGGCCCCAAGACGCTACCTTGAGGTACCCCGGTGCGAACTGGTTTCAGTAATGAAGAAAACCCGTTTATTTCAACTATTTGTTGCCGATGGCTCAAGTAGCTTTCAATTAGTGCAAGAGAATGCCCTCGAATTCCATAAAAATTTAGTTTTTCTAGTAGAATTTTATGATTTAACCGGTCAAAGGCTTTCGAGAAATCAATAAAAATCCCCAACGTTAAAAGTTTGTTTTCAATATTGTTTAGGATAATTTCTTTTTGCTGTAGAAGAGCCAGTTCTGTGGAGCGACCTTTTCGAAAGCCATATTGAGAATCAGTAAGTATCGCATTCTTTTCACAAAAATTGTTAAGTCTGACATATATAATCTTCTCTAAGCCTTTTGAAAAGACGGGCAAGATTGAAATCGGTCTGTAATTGGACATATTATTTCTATCTCCGGACTTAAATAGAACAGAGACCTTTGCAACCTGCATACCCTTAGGAAAAACGCCGGTCGAGAGCGACAAATTAAAGATATGTGTGAGACACGGCGTAATAATATCTATCACGTATTTTACCGGCTGCAGCTGTATTCCATTAAAATCGGTACATTTACTGTTTCTAAGATTTAGGAACGCCGAACGTACTTCACTCTCATCAGTAGGAAATAAGAAACAGTTCTCTGCAATACGTTGAGTTAAACAAATAGCGCCACTGGTTAATTGAGTAGGGGAAAAAAGATTCGTAAGATAGTCATTAAACTCATTTGCTAACTCGACTCCAGTCAACCTATTTCCTTCAATTACAAGTTCTTTCATAATGTTTTCGGTGCTGTTTCGTTCTAAAATGAAATTAATTTTTTTCCAGATAACGTCACTTCTATTTTCATTATAAAACATTTTATAGTGATACGAACTTTTTGCTTTTCTTAACGCACTGGTTATCTCATTTCGACATCTTTTAAACATTTTAAGCACATCTAAATCTTTCGTGCGCAAAAAACGCGCATATAGATTGTTTTTCTTTTTTATCATTTTTAGTATATCCTTGGTAACCCACGGCTTTCTAGACTTCTTTGATGGTGTTATCTTTCGAAGTTTAAAGCACTCTTTATATAAAGAACAAAACTGATGCATAAAACTATCGTACGCTTCATCGGCCGAGTCCTTCGAAAGCACATCGTCCCAGTTTTCAGATTTTCTGTTTTCAGTTTTCGAGTCACTTCGGTCATGTTGGCGGAAGCCCGAGTGATCGAAAACGCGTCACCTTTCCCCGAAAAACTGCTATTCTGCTGCGTAATCGCAAAGCAAAAAACTAATTTTTGCCGATCTGCAGCCCCCTGTCGGGGTTACGGGAACTAAAATGACACTGTCTCTGGAGGTACGCGGAAGTCAACAAAACCTAATCCCCTCCGCTGCTACACTCGCCGTCAGCCCCGCGGTGAACGGTCCTTTGTGTCGATCGCTCGCCGCGACCTTCGACGAGGCTAATCCTTTCAAATTTGACAATCGCCGAGGAAGCGGCTGGTCTCTGAAGAGAGGCCCCAAGGGGAAACTACGTGAACCTCCAGAGTACGTCACTCGAAAGTCGACGTGGAGAGTGGAGGGGCACTTTGACCTTCGATTTGTTTCATTTTTTTAAATAAGAACTAGAGCTCGCAAGAAAATACGGTTTTCTGCTTTTCGTTCCATAGGTGATGCCGATTAATTTCCGCGGTTAATTGGCCAAAGTCTGAAAATCGTTGCACAGCCCCTTTAATGGGATAATTATTGCCTGACGCTATATTGCGAGAACCAAGTGGGAGAGGCTCAACGTCATCCCTCCGCAACTTGCACGTATAATACTGTTACGTTAAACGCTCGCCTACCCTCTACAACTGCTTCATGGCCTCTCCCGCACCTCCGAAAGTCGTATAATATGCTTGTTGGCTCGCATACTAAGGGTTTGCCTGGGTTTTCCTCGCGCAACCTCCGGTGTTTGTAGGTTCTGTAGAGGCGCGGAGCCGTCAATATCGGTCCTTTGAATATAAAAAACCTCTACGCACTTTTTTCTTCTAAAATCACAACATATCGATCACCCTTCCTTTTCCATAACCTTATGAGCAAAAGAGGTGCACGAGTACATAAAGTTCTTTTAATACATCAACGCCACCTGCCGAGTTACACTCAATGGGAATCACTAGTCTCACCTGCCCCCTGAACGTTGACTATGCCTAAAGTGCAGATGACAATAACTGGAGTGGAGAAGGAACGCTCGGGGAACACTATGGTGGTGGATCAACAAGCTCTCTTCCATCTGTACAATCACAACCCAAGTTTCACTCAAGTGTACACAGACGGTTCTAATGATCGCGGATCTGCTTCTCCAGTTTCTATACCATCTTTGGACACACATCTTTCCTTCTGGTTATCACATCGATATTACTCCACGACAGCAGAGTTGTATGTTATACTGTCAGCATTGCAATTTATTCAGCATGCAAGCACGATAAAGAAATGAATCATATGCAGTGACTCTCAAGCGGCTCTAAGATCCATACAATCAATTAACTGTAAAAACATCAACGGCGGATACATTACGAATTTCTGATTTAAATGACTGCGGCAATGCAGGCAGGCCTCGGCATTGCACTTCACTGTGTACCAGGACACTGTGGCCTCACCAACAAGAGAACCCGACAGCTTCCATCCGAGCAGGATGCCTAAGTTTTTCGTCATATCGTTGCAGTTGCTGTCAACCTTCCTGGCACCGTCATGGTCACCACTATCTGGGAACGGCGATCCCATCATCGGAGGCAACTTCACATCAGCGACATCTACAGATACAACTAAACTGCACCCGTCATCGCCGGCCTATTCTTTGTGGGTCGGTCTTCAGCACGTGTTTCCTACGGTTCTGCCCCTGCTTGGCCCCAACCAATCACCATCAGCCACCACCGCGAGCTCAGCGCCACTGGGTAGACCAGCGGCGGCATCGTTCAACATCGCCAGTGGGCCCGACAGCTTCCATCCGAGCAGGATGCCTAAGTTTTTCGTCATATCGTTGCAGGTCAGTAGTTTCAAAAACCTTGGTTTAAAAAGCAACAATCTGTGTATTCTTTTTTGCTGCCGGGCCCCAAGGCATGCTCAGTGTTGTACCTCGAATGTTGTGAACTGTATCGCATTGGTAGTGCTTGTGTTGCTGCCTACGTAGGAAGTGTTAGATATATGTTACTTTTACTCCTCGGAGGGGATATTGAGACTAACCCTGGTCCTATGACGAAAGCGCAAGAGGAACTACTTAACGAAGTTTTCAACATCGTCACGTCATTGCAGACTGGCCAGACTAGCATACTTCAGGAGGTTAGAGAGTTAAAAGAAAAACAGAGTAGTACTGAATGAATCGTTGAATGCCCTCACCACACGAGTTAGCCAGTTAGAAAACGAACTTTCCACAATAAAAGAAGCAAGTGCAAGTAACTGCATAACATCTGATCCCCAGATAATATCCGCGGTTTCCGAGATATCAGAACTTAGGGCGCGCTGCGATGATACAGAAAGCAGAGCGCGCAGGTCGAATCTTCTTTTTTTTGGCCTCCCCGACGGGGAAAGGGAAACTTGGGCACAATCGGAAAAAGCTGTTCTGGACGTGTGTCGCGAGAAATTGGGCATCCAACTTTCAACATCAGCTATCGAAAGAGCGCATCGTCTTGGCAGGTTCAGTCACCAAAAGCATCGCCCCATTATTGTAAAAATGGTCTATAAAGAAAAGGAGACGGTGCTTTCAAACGCTTTCAAGCTTAAGGGAACCCCTTTTTCCGTTAGTCAAGATTATATACCCTCCGTCCGCCTTGCTAGGCGGAAACTGATAGAGTTCGCCAGGTCGCGATGGAAAGCCCATCAAATTGCGTTTCGACAAACTACTCGTTGACAACAAATGTTACATTTACGCGCCTGGCACAGACTCCGTTCGCGAACTAGACCCACCTGAGCGGAACTTAGAGCCAGACAGGATTCCTTCCGGACTTCATGGCCCCGTCATGGTGCTCGGAAACACCGGCAGTTCTAACCCAGTACCTGCTCCGTCATAGCGTTCGGATGGCATTAGTGAGTCACCCCTTGTAAATATTTCTGTTATTTTTACTAACATTAGAAGCGTTATGCGTAACCGCGATGACTTGTCGTCAATTGTAGACTCATCAGACGCGGATGTTGTTGTTCTCACCGAGACCTGGTTGTCAAGCAAAATACGTAACGGTGAAATCTTAAACTGTCATAAACGTTTCAATTTATACCGTCATGACAGAGACGAAAAAATGGCGGTGGCGTACTAGTCGCGGTGGCGGAAAACGTATTATCATTTCAAGTCAGTATTGTTTCTGAACTGGAGCTTCTATGGGTTTGTCTCCAGTTAAAACATAAAAAAATATATTTTAGGCGTGTGTTATCGCCCTCCCTCTAAAAGTGCCACTTTTGTTACAAGCCTACACGACGCCATTAACGGAGTCATGGTCCGTTTTCCCAATACGCCAATAATGCTGCTGGGTGATTTTAACTACCCCACCATAGTTTGGTCAGATATGGGTGCTAGCCTCAGTCCCTTTTCTTCAGAGAGTAGTGAGTTTTTGAACTTGTGTTTGGATTTTAGCTTTTCACAAATTGTTACGCAACCGACGCGTATTACAACTACAACTGCTTCTGTTTTAGACCTTATATTAACAACATCGCCCGAGCTTATCACTTCGTTGACTTACATGCCTGGCATTAGTGATCATTCCTTGTTGCATTTCATATTAAACATTCCCAGTTCCCGCAAATCAAAACAAATAAAGCAAATACACGATTATGCTAGAGCGGACTTTGATGTGATTAACAATGAAATGAGTCTCTTTTTAGATCGGTATATGCACTGTTTTGCCGAGCGCTCAGTCGCAGACAACTGGCGTTTATTCAAAGATAAGGTGGAATCACTGATGAAGGCACACGTACCTCTTCGCAACATAACGTCGTCACCTGAATCGCCATGGTATACCGTGACTCTGAAAAGGCTCTCAAATAAAAAGAAGCGTTTGTTTCGTGCTGCCAAGCTGAAGGATGACGTACAGCGTTGGGCAGCGTACCATCTAGCTGCCGGCGTGTACAAAAATGCTGTTGAAGAGGCAAAAAGCTCATTTTTTAATATTCTGTTACCATCTATGCTAATAAACAACCCCCGTCAATTTTGGAAAGTCGTTAACCCCACTGAAAGCTCCGATGTTGCGCTTAGAATGGCTGACGGAGAAGATGTACCAAATGAACAGTGTTCTTTTGTTTTAAATGATGTTTTCGTCAAAGCGTTTTCGTGCCCTGTTACCTCCAACTTTACCGCCGCTCCAGTTTGTAACTTTTTGCCAATGTATCCTGTCATTATAGAATCTGAAGGGATTGCTAACATAATTGAAAATCTTAAAACCTCTTCGGCAGCCGGCATCGACAATGTAACTGTTAAGTTTCTAAAGAGCACTAAAACGTATTCAAGCATTATTCTATCTTATCTTTTTTCTCAGTCTCTCGAACAAGGAATATTACCCAGTGACTGGAAGGTGGGGAAGGTGATTCCAATTCATAAAGGCGGCGATAAACATAATCCTATTAATTTCCGACCAATCTCTCTAACGAGCATCCCTTGCAAAATTCTTGAACACGTAATATATTCACATCTTGTTAATTTTCTTGACTCCAACTCTTTTTTCAACACAGCTCAACATGGTTTTCGAAAATTTTATTCCTGTGATACCCAACTACTAACATTAACTCATCATCTTCACCTCACTCTAGACCGGGGTTCTACGACTGACTGCATATTCCTGGATTTCTCAAAAGCTTTTGACAAGGTTTCTCACCAGCTGCTTCTTCATAAACTTAGTAACCTTAACATAGATCCCAATGTCCTCACATGGATAAAATCATTCCTAACGAATCGCTTCCAATTTGTTCGAACTAATGGCACTAATTCTTCGCCCTCACCTGTTAACTCCGGTGTCCCTCAGGGCTCCGTACTCGGACCACTCTTATTTCTTATTTATATCAATGACCTTCCTGTGCATGTTTCTTCCTCTATTAGTCTATTCGCCGACGATTGTGTAATTTATAAAGAGATAGTTAACGACTCTGACATTTCTGCCCTTCAGGTTGATATTAACAACATCTGCAAATGGTGCAAAGAATCGCTCATGGAGCTTAACATCACTAAATGTACATCTATGAGAGTATCTCGTCATAACAACACTTGTCCTTCCTACTCTATCAACAATTCTACTCTAGTTTCTGTGTCCTCCTATAAATATCTCGGCATTCACATAACCAACGACCTCTCCTGGAATATCCACGTCCAATATGTCACTAACAACGCAAATAGACTTTTGGGCTATCTCAAACGTAACTTTTCGCTTGCTCCCCTTTCGTTAAAACTTCTCCTCTATAAAACCCTAGTTCGTCCTAAACTTGAATATGCAGCTTCTATCTGGAGCCCCGGTATCACCCTTGCATCAGCTGTCGAATCTATTCAAAATCGTTCTGCCCGTTTCATACTTTCGAACTATCATCGTACAGCCAGTGTAACTTCCATGAAATCGTCCCTCTCCTTGCCTGATCTCTCTTTCCGAAGAAAAATATCTCGTCTATGTTTATTTCACAAGATTTATTACTCTAACCCCGCTCTCCGTCAAGCATTGTTTCTAGAACCATCGTACATATCATCACGTGTAGACCATGACCTAAAGGTAGGGATTCCCCATTGCAGCACCTCCACTTTTAATGCCTCTTTTCTACCCCAGACCTCCATTGATTGGAATCGCCTTCCCGCACATATAGTCTCGATAACTAACACTGTTGATTTTAAAAATGTTATTACCAACTTTTTAACAGATGTTGCGTAGCGCGTGTTTTTTGTGTTTTTGTTTTGCTTCACTCAACTATGTTACTTTTATGTGTTAACCGCCCACTTCCCTCTGTAATGCCTTCGGGCCCTGAGGGAATAATAAATGAAATGAAATGAAAAAATCAACCAGCAGACTCTCTCGTCAAAAAGGCATACCGGGACGAGCAATATCATCGGGTTACACTTTCTCCTGGAGACACTTGGGAGATATTAAGGACGGTAGCCAAAACGCGCACTTCTGTGGGGTTTGACGAACACTCTAAACGCTCCATTCTCTACGAAGTCGAAACCAAAATATTATTCCGCGTGCTTCTTTCAGACGTGGCATAGAAAGAAACACTACTGCACATGCTTCATCTCAATGTCGCGTATACCTCTAGCTTTCTACACTTTACACATCGTGCGGATTCTCCAGAATGGGCACGTGGGCAGTGAATCAAAGATGAATCTCATCCCCCACTAAAATGCTCAAGATTCGAAAAGTGTCAAAAAGAGCTCTATTTATGGCTTGTGGCGCTTGACGACCGCCCCTTGTCGTTAGAGATGGTGCTAGGACCTGGCCTATTCCAGTTCAACAAAACAAAAGGCTGTTTGCCTTACATAATACATTTAAAAATCACATTAGCGGACAGTTATTGAGATTACTAGATTTTTGTCAAGAACAACACTGACACTGTACAAAAGTAGAAACATCATTCTATGAAAAGTGACATTATATACATTTTTGAAGTGTGGAAGTGTTATATACTATACTCGTACACCTTGGTTAAATATTATCGCGGCAAAAGAGCTCTTGTTTCAAAAAGTGTTTGGGCAATCTCAAGTGCATTACTACCCCTTTAGTGTATAGTATTGTACAGTACACACTGTACTCGCGTTTCAGAGTATGAATTATTGTATGTAAATAACATAAAAAATACTTAAACCCTCATGTAAATAGTGTATCATTATGCTTTGGAGTTTATTTCAATGTGTTCTGTGCAGTGCTTAGTATATGGAACAACTGTGAAATCTCGAGTGAATTGACACTAATCATTCAAGGTCAAAGGCGCAGCTGGTGCTGCTGTAGCGGCAGCTAATGTCTCTTTTTATGTATTTGTTCAGTTATTATAGAAACTAAAGTGTGGAAAATCTGTTTTCGAAAATACAATACGATAGGAGTATCACTTCATGGAGTATTGTTTGTCTTAGTCATTGAAATAATGATGAACAACGATAGAAAAAATATTGTATACGGATCCGTCTCGTGGGTTTAGTTTTAAGGCAAAATTTTAAGGGCTAGTTCCTAGGTAATGCTGTCAGTTTGGTGCTGAGATATTGACAAAACGTGTTGTTTACCGCACGACAACCATTAGCAAACAAGCATGCTTTTTGCAAGAAGTGTTTGTGTCTTCACGTGGCTGCAGAACTGTAAAGAGGCGTGTTAATTGTGTCTGCAAACAGAGTTGTTCAATTTGTGCCTAATGACACTTCATCGGCCATAGAAGAAATGCTCTTGGCATCAAAAAATACAAAGAAGAAATAACGCCAAGCTTCAAAAGAAATAATCAACATCCCTCTAAACTAAATGTTCGGAAAACAATCAGCAGGTTGGCATAATAAACAAACTGTATAATAAAAATACCCTCTCCGCCATCTAAGAAACAAATGAAAAAAAAAACGCTACCATGGAAAGCTACAAAACACAACTTTAGAATGAAAGCATATTTTTCGGACGCTCGTTAATGAAAGAAACTGCTAGCACTTTTGTTTTGAGGCTATTAGTGGATCATTAAAATGATCTGGAATACAAAAATGTGCTTGAACCTTGTAGTTCGTAATTTCCCCTGAAGATCAAGAAGTAGTGAATTTGCATAATTATGAACAACGCAAAATATTTGCACGTATACGTTAAACACTCATGGCTGTTTTGTGTTTTTTCGCGCTCGTGATCAGGTTGTCTTTTCTCCATGAGTACGTTCTGCGAGAGGTTATGTTACCGCTCACTAAAAACGCGCTAAAATTGCAGTTATGTTGGTGTTTAAAGAATGACCGAAGTACGTTATTAAAATTAAAAAAAAACACAATATGCGTTCTGTAGTTATTATCGCTTCCATTATTTTACAATTATCTTTTGCCAGAAGAAGACCATTTACTACCTTAGTATTTACTTCAAAGCATTGCTATCAAGTTATAAACAAATTGACATCTTGACTAAAACAGCGCAAATAATTTACGTGAGGAAGAGACAACAGGGAAGGAAAGAGCGCTGACTCACAACTGAGGTTTTAATAATGAGGTAGTGAAAGAGAAGAAAGGTGTCAATGGCGTTAAAATTATTAAAATTAAAAACCTCTTTCTAAGGGCTATTTCAACGGAATGTCAAATTGCCTTTTTAAGTAACCTAAGTGAATAAATCTATGTTCAAATATTCAGATGTGTTCTACAAAGTTCATGGTGACCCAACGGTTACTACCTATAAAAAAGAAGAATCACGATGTCTACGGTGACCCAAAGGGAGTTGGCTTCCACTGAATTGAAAAATTGAGAAGAAAGAAAAGGAAGAAAACAATAATTTAGGGACTAAAATTCAAAAACTGAAGCTCTTTCGCCGTCAAAGCAATCGAAGGCGTATCTTAGAGTTAGGCCCTTGTTCGCGATATTGCGAACAAGGGCCTAGCCTGCAATGGCGTTAATGTCAATGGCGTTAATTTTAACGCCATTGAACAAGGGCCTAGCCTGCAGATAGTTAGGTGTCAATGGCGTTAATTTTAACGCCATTGACACCTTTCTTCTCTTTCACTACCTCATTATTAAAACCTCAGTTGTGAGTCAGCGCTCTTTTCCTTCCTGTTGTCTCTTCCTCACGTAAATTATTTGCGCTGTTTTAGTCAAGATGTCTATCCAACTCGCCCAGCAAATCATTTTGGTTATAAAACAAAATCGCCTGTTACTTGACAGTCACAACTCTCGATTTATTATAAAGGTTGTTGATGCTTTCTAGCTACGCGCTTTCAGGAAGACTTCCACAAAGAAACTAGTTCAGCCAGAGCGTTGTCAGTGATTGAATTCCACTTTTGATCAACCACCACCGTGCGCACCGACCAGACGACTACATGGGAACATTTTATTTTGCGGATCCTCTGTAGAGCAGTCTGCTATTCAGAAACGAGTGATCGTTGTCTCATACCAAGTGAATCCAATGTCCGTCCACGGAGCTAGCTTTAAGGTACTTATAGAGCGCGCATGCGCTGTTAGATAAGCAGCGCCACAACTGAGACCCGCCACCATTAGCGCGCGTTGGTGGCGGGTACCGGACATACCGGACAAACGTGTCCGCTAAATTTGAATATATTCAAGCCTCATTTATTTCTCGCCGGTGTGTATTTGATGTTCCTTTGACTGGGAGGCACGTCCTAGTGTACAGTATGTTAATACAAATAGTGGCAGAGTTATAAAAACGTGAATTTGCAATTAAGTCAATGCATGTCAAAGAAATGTTTGTCGCATAAAGAGTGCCTGAGTTCAATCCAATTTGGGGTTTTACGTGCCAAACCAACGACGGGCATCTGGCACGGCAATTTTGACCACCTGGTGTTGTGGACGTGCAACCTAAAGCTCGGTTACACGGCGCCTTCTCCGCAATAAGCCTCTGCCAGACAAATCCCGTCACACTACCCCATGTGGAGGGATTTCAACCCGCCACATGGGAGAGTGTCCGAGTTCACACATTGCCGATCTTTACAGGCTGTTGCAGACACTTTAGGAATATTACCGTCCTGTTAACATAATCACATGTAGTAAAAGAAACAAAAAACTGTTTTACATATTTGAGAAACAAATTTTCTTCGTAATCTAAACCCTCAGAAAAGGAGAAATAAAATAACGCGCAAAATGACACAGAATATCGAAAGCAGCTGAGTTTATTCGCGAAGGAACAAAGATCTGTAGCCGTCCACATAGACAGGAACGAGGGAAACAAAAATGCATGCTGCTTCAATGTTGGCGTAACTGAACCAGAGTGACTGACCCCCCAACTCAGACACCATGCACACTACCAGCAGACACCCACCATTAAGCTACCCGGCGAAAAAATTCCCGTCGCGGTTATGTGAAATTGTTCCCTCGCGAATAAACGCAGCTGCGTTTGAGTTTGTGTGTCGTCTTGTCGGGTATTTTAATTATCCTAGTTTCAGGGTTTAGATTATGATGTTTCCCAGCTCTCCCGCATACTTTCGCTTCTTGACATTTTCTTGCCCCACAACAGAGTAATAAATCAAAACTAAAATCCTACTCTCGTTGGTATATATGCAAGAGATAAAAATATGACAAATAAAGAATATGTATAGCCAGAATATAGCTTATATTTAGCGTAATCCCACGAGGTCCAAATTAAATTTGAGTTCTTTTTGAACTTTTCGTCGGAAGTTTAGTTTTGGGGCTAGACAATGAAAGTAGATTGATGACCTGCAGCGGTGACTGATATTTATTACTGAATTATTTATAGATGTTGTTTTGTGTCTTACTCTTTTTAGCTTGCTGCTTCAACTTGATATTTAGACTGCGGTTGGCTTTGCTAATGGGTGTCTCTATTTGACTTTTCAATTTTCGATGATGCAGGTCTGAATTCCCGTGTGCGCCCTTCAAATGCTAGATGATAGTCAGCATAACTGGGCAGGGAAGTAATTAAATATTTGCCAGAGCATCGCAAGTACCTGTTCTTTGCTTAACTTTTTTTTAAAGAAAACCAATTAGATTGGAACTCTTCCTTACCACATTCCTCGTAGCAAATATGTAATTTTGTCTTGTTACTTCTTTTCTTTGTTGACGTACGCTTGCGCAATCAACTATGGAATGGCATTTTTGTTTGTTCTTTCAAGTTTTATATATTTTATATCTATCGAAAATAGTCGGGAATGTTGCATGACAACTGTTGAGTATTGTTTTTGACCAGTTGTAATAAAACTAACAACAGACTTTTTTTAGTACTGAAGGCCTTAACTAAACAATATTTAATTTCAGTTAAAGATGTGACGAATAGTTTATCTCTCAACCCTACATAAGTCTAAAATTCTCATATTTATCTCTGCATAATAGGACAAGGTACAGTATATTACTTTGCAATCAAAGAACGTAGGCAACTTAATGTTAGTTATGCTGACTGACATTAAACCTAGTTACAAGTTAAATGACGATTCTGCGCCGCCTTCGATAGGATTCTGGCATCATGCAACGAATTGAACATATGACGGAATCGAAAATAACAATTGGCTTAAACGGAAAACAAAACAAAAAAAATGTTGGCTTATTCTCGCTAAGGCTGATAAATAGGCGATGGCTATTATAGGCCATCGTGTCGACGTCCCTTTAGCTGAAACTCATTTTATGAAATTAGAGAAACTATAAGTACAAATTATTTCTTTTTTTAAGCTTAGAAGATAGTTTAAGTTTGGCCTTCTCATTCAAGCAGCTCATTGTAGTAAAGCGAAAAAAGATGGAACTTTGATCATGGTTGATTCCACCAACACGATAGGCGGCAGACTCGCTCGCGCTATCGAACCATGTTCTTTCCTATTCTTATCGAGAGATAACAGCACCCCCGCTGTAGATTCAGCAGCGCTCGCTTCGCGGCAACTACGTAACACTCTTCTCAACGAGCGTTTAATTGCACAATAAAAAAGCGGCAGACACCAAGAGTCTCAGACATTCAACAGGTGTCTACCCAAAATATTAATTTTCAGAGCAGAAAAATAAATGTAAAGTGCACGCACTCACTGCCGAAGCACACGTAGCTTATCTACTGGCAACACGGAGGAAAAGCACCGAGTAATCTAAGAGAGTGTTATAGGCGCGCTATGGACGGTGGTGTGCGTTGTAAAACTTGTTAGTGACTGCTTTTTTATGTGTTCTGCCATGCTATATGTTCATGATGGGTAAAAGTAATTCGCACTGAGTTGTAGGGCGCAGGAAGAAATATAGGAAGGCACATATCCGCTCATGTTCGCAATGTTTTCGCACGAAGCAGCTTTTAGATATCAGTAGGTACGAACGAGAGCGATCGGATGAAAACACCGGCTATCGAGCGAAACTAACCGACATTGTTCCGTCTGATTCACATCGGAGTTGGTTGTTTGTTTTTTTAACTGCCGTTTGCAGGCGTCTCAGAAGTTGGATTATTCGAACTTTGCCGATGGCTTCGCCAACTTCAGAAGAAAAAGGTGGCCAGTTATATTCCATGCGTAATGAAGAGCGCCACTTTGGAACAGTAATGTGGGTCTGAGCCCTCTGCTGGGAACATCGACTTCCGAGTTACACTAGCTCTGGCCCACTTTAATCTGAGTATTTTCTGCTTATATCCTAACTTTAATAACGACGGCGTGTACATCAGGGCATTGTTAGGCATATCCACGACTGGGCGCTGTTGTGGGAACAGTTAAAACAATATTGAACTGGCAAGAAACAAAGTCGTTTACTGCATTGAAGCATACTTTTTTCCAGACAATACCGCTTAAGGGGCGGCTTCCAGGTTCACATACCCGCGAATCAGGAGTGCAGAGGTCGGTTTTCTTCTGGCAGGCAACACCGGCGGATCTCAAGCAGATGACGAGTTCTCTAAAAAAATTCCATTATAATCTATGAGTGACTTTTCATTACCACTTTACTAGGCTAAACTATCTGTATTGTAGTCACTGCAGTAGTACTGCAGAGCCAGCGGTGTACTTGCATGCGTGATATTGCTTGTACCTCAACTTACGTCACAGCCCCGGCTACTCATAATAAAGGATGATCTGATGTTGCAATATTGGTTTGGAATTGATCTTAGCTTGATTTCAGAATAAACATTTCAATTACTCTTTCTCAGAAAGTATTATTTCTCCTTCAAGTAGTTTGTCGGAGCCTTACAGAAAATATATTTTATTGAAAATGATTACATTGACGGTTGCGCTTCGCTTTGTTGAAAGCTCTTTTATACCGTTGAGTTTCCACGAAAACACGAACATTTGATATTTTTAATATACGTATCCCTGCAGGTGGACCTAAAGTAATTAAAATGTTCTGGCAAATACTCTTCCCGTCGTCTGATTTGTGCAAGACATATTGATACATTTATTTAGAAAATGAGCTTTGGCAGTGTGTTAATTGATTATGAAAGGTTTGTTGACCTGTTTTTTCTTTTTTTTTTGAGAATTGACGCATCTGTTAATTTCTGACAAATGTAATCTCAGCAAGATAAGAAACCAAAATATTTGTAGTAAGCAATATGCATTAGCCAGCATGGAGATTCGAACGATTGATCTTCATGTTGCGCGCTCCGCGCTCGTCTTCAAACCGCGGCGCCGCTGAGAGATAGGTGGCGCCATCTCTCGCTGGTTACTACATCTCTTTTCTCTGGAAAAGTCAGCCTAGGGCGTCACCATCAACATGGTTGTGGGTATCGCTGTGGTCGCCTTCTTTCCCCTGTTCCTCTTAGCGGCTGCGTGCCCCGGCTGAGGCTGTCTCTGGTTAAAGTAACTGGGACTCTGCTAACCCCGACATGCAAGAAATCGAACGGATGGAACACATCCTCAAAGGCATTGCAGATGATGCCTTTCAGCTGCTTGACATTAAGGATTGCCTGACTGTCGTCGACGCCCTGAAAGAGTGCGGCAGGTTCGAAGCTGCAAAGACTCGCACGATAGCGCAGAAATTCAACCGTTTGCCAAACACCCCGGCAACATCATCTTGTGAAGATTCTGAGATTCTGATACTAACATAGAGCGCATCACAAGAATCGCCCGCCGAGAACTGGAGGTCATTATGCCCGCTGACGGTCTTTCCCGGTCTCCCCACTCATCGACTAACGAGTTATCTTTCGCCGCTGTTAAAACTGTCGGTAGGAGAGAAATTAGAAGTTCTGCGGCTCGCCGCGTCCAAATCTTCGACCATCATTTGACCAACAGGCACATACACCCGAATGCCGCGCCCGTGAATCTTTAATTGCGACGCCATCCTTCAGACCATACCACCGAAGTGATCCCCCCCCTTGAACCCCCGACAACCGACCCATTTGTTTTATCTGCAGTATGGCTGCTCACGTCACTCGCTACTGTCGGAACCACTGGAACAACGGACAACGAAACAACCGGATATTTCTACCCACCAATGACGGTCGTTATTCCAATATAAACTTCGCTTCTCCATCTGATGGCCTCCCAAGCGAAGATGCAACATTCTATCGCTCATCGCGGAACCCTCGCCCTCAGTCCCCGCGCCACCGACAATCATTGTCCCCACTCGTTCGCCGCCCTGTCTCGCCTTCGAATGATCTTCGATCCTTGGAAAAGTGAACCATGCAGCTTTAGGAGGTGAGGCTGCATCACAGTTAATAGCCGCAAATCCTCTACACAATATCGCCGCTACACCTCATAATCGACTTATAGTTCATATTGACGGTATTAGCGTATAAGCCCTTGCCGATACTGGAGCCCCAATTTCCATAAGGCGCGAAGACTTCCGACGACGCTTACGAAAAGTACTGACGCCACCTGACACGAAATCGCCTCCGCGGTGCAGATGGCGGCATGATCTCACTTCATGACATGTGCGGCGCTCGCATAGTTGTTAACAACAAGACTACCTTCATCCTTTTTACAGCCCTTATAACCTATCCCCACGAGATCATTCTCGGCTGGGACTTTGTCTCCTCAAAATCGGCCCTCATCCACGGTGCCAAAGGCGAGATTCAGCTCGATACCAGTGAGTCCTGCGACGTTTCTGACTCAGTTGTGTCCAGATTATGTTGTCTTAAGACATCACGCATTCCTCCCTTTTCTGCTGCCGCCATAAATGTCACAACGACCCACTCGATCCAAGACGGTGACTACCTCATCACACCGAATATGAACATATTGGCTGAAAGGCAACTTGCACTACCACACTGCGTCGCAACTATCCAAAGTGGTGCCACGGATGTATGCATGGATAGTCAATATTGGTCAAAGTCATCAAATATTAGCGAAAGGTATGACTATTGCGCGAAGCTTTCCTACAATCCATTGTGTCGTCGCCGCCATTCCCGAGGAACAATATGAAAGCACCGTCGCTGCGCAACTATCAAGCCTTACCCTCGCCAGCATTACAACCATGATTGATCCTACTTAGAACAAGGATAAGAACTATCAACTTCATGACCTGCTTTCCAAGTACCACACTATCTTTGACCTTCCAAGTTGTCCTCTTGGGGAGACAAATGCCGTTACTCACCGAATCGACGCCGGTACTGAACCTCCAATCCACCACCGTCCTTACCCAGTATCACCGAGCGAACGCCGCGCTATCCAACATGAAGTTAATAAGATGCTGTCACATAACGTTATCCAGTCCTCGTCAAGTGCTTGGTCTTTTCCTGTCGTCTTAGTAAAAAAGAAGGACGGATCATGGCGCTTCTGCGTCGATTGCCAACAATTAAACAAGATAACGAAAAAGATGTGTACCCTCTGCCCCGTATCGACGACACTATCGGTTGCTTATATGGCGCTGAGTATTTTGCCTGCAGTGACCTACGCTCTGGGTATTGACAGATCAGCGTTGACGAATCGGACCGAAAACTGCGTTCATCACACCTGACGGACTCTTCGAATTTAAGTTGTTGCCCTTTGGTATTTGCAATGCGCCAGCCACGTTTTTACGAATGATGGATCATCTCCTCAAAGGCCTAAAATGGGTAACCTGCTTATGCTACCTCGATGATGTAGTAATTTTCTCTGACTCATTCTACAAACACCTCGAGCGTGTGCAGCAAGCTCTTGAAGTTTTCGTCAATCTGGACTACAACTCAACTCATCAAAATGTCGGGAAGTCAGCAAATTAAAGTTCTGGGGCACCTCGTCGACAAAAATGGTATCCTGCCAGACCCAGAAAAAATCCAGGAAGTCAAAGATTTTCCCAAACCTCAATCAACGAAAGACGTTAAGAGTTCTACAGCGGAGCTGCTAAGGGCTAGGTTCCCCAGGATCGTGTCCAATACCAAAATTTTGTCGACACAAATCTCCACAAACCTTCTGGACAGCTACCGCCTTCTATAAGCGACGGCGGCAAGCACACAACCAGTCTGGTTGCCGCCGTCGCTCGTAGATGGCGGCAACCTTTCCAGCTATCATATAAGAATGGATAGTTTGGCGAGTTGGTGGGAATTCATCGTAGGAAACAGCTCGCAAAACAGACAAGGACGAAGAAAAACACACGTGACGAGCGCAGTGCTAATCACGTGTGTTTCTTCGTCCTCGTCTGTTTTGCGCGATGTTTCCTACGCTCTTATCAGTTTCGGTTTAGACTCAGGATGGGCCGTGCGGGTGCCCTTTCGGGGAAAGAAGACTGGGTGCGGAAAGCGTGGCGACGTACGCAGCAACGTGAATGGTTCCGCAACCAACGTGAAGCCGCTGTCACCTCGACTTCCACTGCGTACATCACTTCAGACTTCCTTGCGAAAGAAGAGCACATCGCTTGCCTGGAAGCCGCCGCCGAGAACAGAACCAGCGATGTAAACGGCGCCGGCGGGCTACTGAGGCCAAGCGCAAGCGCGAGGCCCGGCGACGACAGAACTCCACGGCTGAACAGTTCCCGGGTGCGACGGCGAGGTTACGGAGGGAGTTCGTGGAGAACCCGTTTTTTGTCACGTGCGCCGTGTGCGACCAACTCTGATTCGCCGAAGACTTATCCACGATCGGCGGCGTGTCGGGTGAGAATAATCGGGAAACGGGCGCGGGCGCGTGCGCGTTGCGGCAGTGTATCGAGTCGGCGGACGTCTACTAAGAACCGGCGTGCAGAACGTGCCGAGATTCCCTGCCCAAAGACGCGGTGCCCTGGTTCGTGACCGTGACCGGCTACAAGTACCCACGCGTACCGGAGCGCCTACCGAGGTTGAATGTGGTGGAAGAACGACTAGTGGTGCCTCGACTCCCGTTCATCAGCCTTCGGTGGTTGGCGTAGTATAACAAAGACAACCGGGGACAATACGGTTCTCACATAACCAATTACCCAATCACACCTTAATCCTTACATTTTAAATACTTAATTTGCACCATAGTATAGCTTCGCTGGTTTTCCTTCTTCACGAGAGTGGAAAGGCTGTATTTTTTTTTTTTGGCGGCTTTGCTCCTACTTTTGCTGCTTTATTCGAGACTTCGCACAAATCGCACTACTAGGGTGCCTTCATGTGCGCTTTGCTTGGGGTACACTGTACTTGGGGGTGATGACAACTGGCCATTTTGTTTCGAACGTTTATTTTTATTTTTTGTTCGGAAGCGCGTGAAAGAGCGTGTCCCTGCACGCGCTCGTGGGGCTGACTGCGCTACAGCGACATTTTGTTTCCTGTGATTTCTTTGTATTTTCCCTGTGAGCGCGTGCTGTCGGCATCGGGTACTACAAACGATGGCATCGCCCTAAACAGAAGGACATCAAGGCACTCTACGCACTACCACTGTCCTTTCTCATCAAGAAGAAGCAACCTTTCGAATGGCACCATCAACACTAGTCGTCGTTCGCGTATCTCAAGGCTGCTTTGACATCAAGCCTCATTCTTGGCCATTTCGACGACACGGCACCCACCGAAACTTGAGCCGACGCCAGTGGTCACGACATCAGAGATGTTTTTGCGAAACATCAACTTAGAACAGAACGAGTAACTGCCTCACGCCAGCCGGCTCCTTTCCCGTCTCAGCGTAGTTACACCATCTCTGAGAGGCAGGCACGTAGCCAGGATTTTGTTTCGGGGGGGGGGGCGTCCATGACGAAATGCCGTATGAGGAGTAGGGGGAGAGGAGGTCCCAGCAAAGGAAAGATTTCGGGGGGGGGTCGGACCCTCATGAGCCTCCCCCCTGGCTACGTACCTGCTGAGAGGGAATGCTTGGCCGTGGTATGGTCAATTTGTAAATTTCGGCCATACCTCTTTGGATGTCTCTTCAGTGTCATAACTGATCACCACGCGCTCTGCTGGCTGTCGTCACTGAAATATCCTATTGGCCGCCTCGGCAGCTGGTCACTTCGCCTTCAAGAATTTGGCTTCACCATCGTTACATATCGGGAAACATGCACCAAGATGCTGACCGTTTCTCCCACTATCCAGTGAGCCCAATCGATTACTCAGATAACACTGAACTGCCTGTCCTTCCAATCTCAGACCTCCTCAACCTTGCCCAGGAACAGCGCTGTGACCCAGCCCTTCGAGCTCATATTGAACATCAAACGTCAAATCTAGACCAGCCATTCCAGGACCCTTTCGCATTCGGAATGACATCTCTATACCGGCAAAATTCCCGACCAGATGGATTAAAGTGGTTTGAAGTTATTCCTAAACACCTACAGACAACTATCCTTAACAACCTACACAAAGCCCCTTCATCAGGTCATCTTGGTTTGCTTCGCCCCTAAACAAAAATAAAGGAACGTTTTTATTGGCCTGGCATGTATCGATTTGTTAAGAAATATGTCTCCTCACGCGACCCGTGTCGACGTCAGAAAAAGCCGCACACTCGACCATCAGGACACCTTCATCCACTGCACCTCCGCTCAGCCCCTTCCAGCTACTCGGGGTTGGATTTTCTAGGGCTATTCCCTTGTCACGCACTGACAACCGTTTAATCGCAATTGCAATAGACCACACCACTGGTTATGCAATAACCCACGCCCTTCCAACCAGTATTGCCGTTGACCTTGCCAAATTATATATTGAAGGACGTCATATTAAAATACGGGGCACCTCGAGAACTTTTCAGCGATCGCGGACATTCTTTTATCTTGCGCGTGGTCTCAGAAATGCTACAATCCTGCTCCGTGCGCCACCAAGTCACCACCGCTTATCATCCACAAACAAATAGATTGACCGAGCGATTGAACAGGACGTTATCCGACATGCTGTCTATGTACGTCTCATCCAATCACAGCAATTGGGACGCCGCCTTACCCTATATCACTTTTGTATATAGATCTTCACGCCACGACACTACAGGTTTTACCCCATTTTTATCTACTCTTCGGCCGTGAACCTTCCTTAATGTTTGATTACCTCCTTCCAATTCAACCAGACGCTTCCCTCACAGCATTCGCATCCGATACAGTAAGTCGAGCCGAAGACGCCCGCCAATTAGCTCGTTTACGCACACTTGATTCTCAAGAGCGGCAGTGCACCCGTTGCGATAGTTCCCACCAGCATGTTAGTTTTTTCCCCAGAGATCTTGTCCTTCTTTAGACACCGCGGCGCCATGTCGAATTGGCCGACAAGCTACAACATCGTTACATTGGACCCTACCGGATCTGCCAAAAATCTAGAGACGTCACCTATGTCACAGAACCCCTCCATGAACAAAACGACGGACGCCGCAAACGAGACACAGTGCACGTGCTCCGTCTAAAGCCATAAATCGCACTGTCGGCCCCGTAGCTCAACGACGAGCCGTCGTTTTCTTTCCGAGGGGGTAATCTTACGAAGATGAAGGAAGCAAAGACGGGCAATCAGGCAGGGGAAAAAGTGGTTTAAGCTAACTAATTGGTTTAAGCCAACTAATTTGGCTTAAACCGCGGCCACCATGTAGGAAGCAATTTGCATCAGCCAGCATGGAGATCCGAACGAATGATCTTTATGTCGGTGTTCAAACCACGGCACCGCTGAGAGATAGGCGGCGCCATGTCTCGCTGGTTACTACAATAGTTACAAGTTTTCACAAATTGGTTCATCGAAAGAGCACAAAATCTTATAAAGAAGTTGCTTTAAATCACTATCATCATATTCAAAAATTTTTTTTTGTGCTGATGAGCAGTTAATGGCTTTAATTATGATGCCCTGAAAAATCATTGCCATTTCTGAGATATCGATGCCCGCTCAGTGTCGTCGCTATATATGTTGTTTTATAAAAGGTCACCTCATTTCCTACGACAGCTCTAAGTCTTTTAAAACTATCATATAATTATTTTATTTTTATTGTTTATGCATAAATTTTAATTTTCATTTTGTCGTTGCCTTGCATTTTGTATTACCGCTCTGTGCCTTAAAACATTTCTTGAACAATAATTAAGATTAAATTAAAGTATCTTGTGAGGACCACGAGCGAGAGTTTTACTCTAGCTCTTACATAGAAAGATATATATATATATATATATAATTCACTCTAAGTAAGACTAAACGCGTATCTTGTTGAAGCACGAAGAAGCGTTTCATCTGGGCCTTGCATCCGGCAGTACTGACATATTTAAGCAAAATATTGACGTTTACTTTTCAAAATTTTATTGGCATATGTATGACAATTTTGAGCTTCCGGGGTTCGATTGGGACTCCGATAGCCCCTATGTTACTTACGGATACACAAGGCTAAAGCTGCCTTGTTTATTAGACTTCGTACACTTTAACGGTTTCAACAATCATAATAATGTAAAAGAAAATGCGGTATAAAAAATACTTGACATTGCTTTTGTCACTGCTGCCGTCGACAGTAGCTTCGCCGGAGAATTACAATATCGGGTGGATGACTATAACCAAATGTTTATTGTAACGTTCGCCTACCCAATTACAAGAAGTATTTTACACGCCAAGCCGTGATTTTTCTGCATGAAGGGCGATTGCTATTTCTTGTATCAGTATCGTAGGGATCATCACTGGATTAATACTCTAGAGTTAAGAGAATCATTTTGTTCCGTACGAACAAAATTTGTTCTAGTGGGATGAAAAGCATGAAATTATTCATATCAAATACGGTGTCTCATAAAACTAAATATTCCTCATGATTCTCAAGTGAGCTACGGCATTGCTTAAGGCGTAAGGTGCATTATCATCCTCTGTATCGCGAAACTAAACATGACTGCAACAAACAAATTAGGTTATATCAATCGTCTGCGAAGCGATTCTATGAGTATAATAAACAAGAATACGATAGGTTTATCGATGAATCGTTAAGGAGACAACCTCAGTGCATTAGGAAGTTTGTCAGAGAGAGCACGAAAGATGATGCTACCACTACTACGCTGCGTCATGACGAGATTTCTTTTCGGACCAGATGTGAGTAATATTTGCAAGTCATTTCCTTTCTCCTTTTTGCGCAAATGCTAACTTGTTGTCAAGCTTAAATATAAGTTACATTGAATTTTTGACACTCACTCCAATAAAATTGTAGTTCTCAGTCTTAAGCAACGCCTCGGGTGAGAGCAAATTATAATACTATTCGGTCGCGTTTTGTTGTGTGTCATTGCGCTCTTTCCCATTTTGCGCAGGGGCCAAGGTGGCAGAAATTCATTGGTAGATAAATAATGAATTACAAAATAGCAGCAAGAAACCCATTTCTATTATAGTGATAAGACGCTGAAAGCGCGAAGAGCACTTTTTCGTCGTTTGTTTCAGCATATTTTAGAGCTTTCATTTTCTCTGATACCACGCGTAGACAGATGCTCACACAGGCTTGTAAACAACCGTGACTTGTGCATAATCAAACACTTGAGGGCCAATTTATGCTTAATACAAGCTTTACATGGTCGCTCCAGAAAGACGCGCTCGCACCTCCTGGTCGAAAGCAACAAGCCCTTCGATAAAAGCGATGTGTTGAACGCAATTAAAAAATTGAAATCGAAGCTGTCTTCGGGAGTGGTTGGACGTCCTAGTTTTATAGGCAATGGTTGCGTTGAATTGCTTTTGCAAGTGTTGCTTCACATAATAAACTTGTAACTTGAATTTATAATTTTTCCTATTGCATGGAAACTCTCTGTTCTTGTTCCGTCGCATAAATCGGGTGATCGTTTAAGTGTTAAGAATTATAGCCCGTCTCTCTGCTCTGCAGTTTCTCCAAAGTTTTCGAAAATACCTTGCACACCAGCCTGTACGCTTATTTTTCTCGAAAGAATATTTCTGAACAACATGGTTTTATGGAAATCCGCTAATCTAAGACAAACCCATGTTCACTTTTGAGTCATGTCGTGCCGTTTGTGCATAGCCGAGGGCAGGCAAATGTAATTTAATTCGATACGACTACAGCATTTCATAAGGTTGATCATTAACTACTTCTGACTATACTGCGTGCCTACGGTTTATCTCCTTTGTGCGGTCGTCACTTTAATAGTTATATATCCCAATGAGTGAACCTTGTGCAAGAGTCCAGTCCTTGGGAACACTTCTGAAGTACTCCAAAAGAGCACCTTGTCCCTCTAATATTTTTATTTTTTTTGAATAATATAGCTTCTATTATTAAATATACGGAAATGCTGTTATTTACAGATTAAAGTAAGTTGTTTGCGGTGGTGAATTCGGTAGAGTACTGTGAACGTCATAAGCGCGATATAGATGTTATTTCGGCTTGGTGTTCTTCAAATAACCTTCTGAATGAAGCAAATATCACAGGGATGTTGTTTTATACAAAGCGTAATGTTTTTAGTATTTGTTAGGCGTCGAATGCCACAGTTATTGCTCGCGTTAAAAGTTTTTGCGATCTCGCAGTTCACGTAAGTGGTGCAGTTGATTTAAATCAGCGCGGAACTTCAGTTATGAAAGCGTCATGTTGTCATCTCGGTGCTACCACCTTTGTTACACTTAGTTTTTCGGAACCATTTAGTTGTCTTGCGCTTGTCTTGTTCAGTTGTACGTTCCTGCGTTGAGTACAACCTCGGCTGTCTGGAATTGTACTGGATCAACTAATACAGGCGCAATTGAGCGCGCACAGAAAAAAATTATTCGCGTGTTATACGATCGATACCTCAAGCTAATTTTTACTTCAGATAAGAGAAGTTATGCAGACCAGTTAGGTTAAATTCGTTGTGCAACGAAGAGCGGCGCGGTGTTTGATATTCCTGTCTAGGGTGATGAACGGAGTTATCGATTCACCCCTGCTGCTCAGCTGCTACGTGTTCCTCGAAGGTCTACTAGCCAGTGTTCATTGTATTATCTCCCAAAATCGCATCACGCAGCACCAATGACTGGATTACAATTGACATATAACCATATTAAACAGATCGCTGCGAGTACCGCCCCTGCTATTGTTATGACATTCGTAGCTTTCGACAGAGTGTTAATGCCAGTGTTCTGTTTTTACTTTTTTTCAAAATATTTCGTTCTCATGTTTTTTTTTAAATATTAATTCAAGAGGAGTTGGAAAGTCCACCAATAAGGAGGCACAAGGCTGTTTTTGGACACTGGAATTGAATGAATGAATGAATGAATGAATGAATGAATGAATGCATGAATGAATGAATGAATGAATAAATGAATGAATGAATGAATGACTTTATTTACTTTCCCCTCCTGCAATGACCCTGTGCAACTTCCAAAGAGTTCGAAAAAAAAGCTTTTGGTTTTTAGACAATTCGACAAAACTCTTTCGAGACTCACGCTTTCGCTACTTAGCTAAAAGAAAGACAACTACGAACCATCAGGTAAGTAAAGAGTTCGAGCCGAGGGGCTCTTTGACATGTTTCAAGGCAAGGAAAAAAAAAAGCTCCTCTCTACTTTGCTTTACCTTAAGATGTGTCACTTCAAGGGATATAAGACTGAGCCCAGTGATTTCGTGCGGCAGAAAACTGCCAGAGTAATTACTTCGGGCTTCTAGCCTTCGCTACTCTTTATGACAAAACACCCGTCTTGTGTCGTTTGTCTTAAATTATGTTTAAAAAAAACAACTATATATTTGTTAACCAGCACACGCAGGGCGGTTTTGTGCCAGTCGTGCACGCCTGTTGTCACAAATGCTATCCAAATGGTTTTTGGTAAAAGGAAAAAAAGAATAGTCAGGTATAAACACTTACCCTTTGGCCCCGGTCTGGGCAAAATAATCTAATAACTCCCCTTCACGGGATAGCCTTTCTCCCCGATATAGCGTTTCCGGAAAACATTGACGTGTCTTTGTTTCTCGCAGCTATACATCTCCCTTCTACGCACCCTCTTTTAGTTAGGGCTGACCGATGTTCAGTAATTTTAAATAGTGCAATATCAACGTCATTGGTAAAATTGTACCATTCTGTTACCATAAGTCAAGCAGTTTTATATTGTGTCATCTTGTCGTAAGGATTAATGGTTGGCGTCACTCTACCGACATGTTTTTGGAATTCATATGAGATGACTCATTAGAAATGAAGTGAACAATAATTATATGTATCTGAGTGGTCTAAAGAAGACAGATAATGCAAACGCCATGAGGGTGATAACACAATACATTTGGAGTCCAATTAAATGCGCGTACAAAAAGGAATTAGCATGGCAGCGTACAGGCACAGATTTGAGAATACCATGACAAACCATAAACAAGTTGAAGCGTCCTAATTTTAGCTTAATTTCTACAACGTATGGTAAACCAACAGTAAGGATGCACTGGCCGTCGAGTCACTAACAAGTCAGACACTCGTCTGGCGATAAGGTACACCTTTATCATTCCCGATGAATTTTCGCATGCGCGTGTTTTGTAACGTCTAAAAAACTATCATATAGTAGTCCACAGTGCATGTGTTATATATATCACATTTGTGAGATTTTGTATAATGCCTGATCTTTAAATTAGAAGTAGCGAGCATATTAGTTTGGCATTCTATAAAAAAAATAACGCGTACAAACTAAAGCGATAGCAAGAAAGAGGAATGGACACATAGCGCACTTCCATTTGAAAGGATCCTTTGAAACGCAGTTACATACATACGAATAATAAAGGACAGATCATATTCAGCGTCAACATTTGATAGTTGTCCACAAATTACGTATTATGTAGAGTCAAACAAGCATCCCAGGCAGCCCATGAAGTGGAGCCGCCGTGAGCTCCAAAATGTGCTGGGGCAGCCCTTACAATACCCTCAGAGGTTCTGCATGGGTATCACATGAGCATGCTAAATTCGGGCTGCCCATATACTACCCCCATGGGTTCCACCTCGGTTATGCGAGGGCGAAGCTAGCGTAGATGTGGGCAAAGTGACGTTACAGCCACTTGTGTAATTCTTGAAATGACACTTCGCTTATACTGAGAATGTTTAGTACACGCCCTGAAAATTCAACAAAAGAAAATGGTCTAACTTGCCATCAATTGCCCGAGGATCGTAATATAAAATGTGCTATGCTCGAGCAGAGTTAAAACGGAGGTGGACTACACGTGGACAACTGTTATCGGCATCCAGAACTTGGGCTGCCCGCGCATTACCCCGTGGTCCTTCCCTGCTATTCGCTGGCAGAGTTCGAACACAGCTGGGCTCCACAATGGCCACCCGTGGTAATGCCCAACTTCGGCTGCTCGTGCAGACTCCATGGGTCCCACCTTCGCTGTACTGGGGCAGAGTTAGCAGAGAGGAGGTCTCAACGGGGGCCACAAATCGGCATGCCTAAGTTGGGCTGCCCACGCAAGAGCCATCTGCGCTTCACGTCGGCACTGAAGGGTCAAGGTTAGCAGAGATGTGGGCTCAAAGGTGAAAAGGCTCAAGCACGCGTAACTTAGGCTGTCCTGTGTAATTTCCAAAATGCACTTCGGTGATATTGGGAATATTTGGGGCACGTTCTTAAAATTCAACAGAAGAAAGCGGTCTAACTTGCCACCATTTAGCTGAGGACTGAAATGTAAGACGTGAAAGAGAAATTTTGGGTTTGCAACACATTATTAAACCTCACTACTGGGGTGAATGTAGGGAAGGCCTGTTTACGTAGGGTTGACTTTTACCCAGAGTATTGAATTTGAGTGTGGATACCAAACAGTCCCGGCTGAATATTCAAGAAGCAATGTCTCTAGCCGACTCAAACAGGCTAAGTATCCCGATTCCCTGTCCAACAGAAATTATATAAAATGGTGCACATTTTTGTTACATTTTGTACACCCTAAATGTATCTATTTTCAATGGCATTGCTCAAGACGTTATTTTGCATGCACTCTTATACAAAATGGTGATACATTTTTAGTAGGCATACGGGCAAGTGAGGCATGCCTAATTTATTCATTCATTCATTTACTTCAATTTAAGGGCCCGTTAAGGGCATTACATAGGGAGGGAAGCGGGCGTAATCACAATCTGAACAATATAAAAACCAAAACACAAGCATGATACAATCGGGGAACTCGAAGAAATTATGAATATGGGATGTATTGCAATACCTCTCCCTTACCATATGGAATCACGAACAAGATGAGTTTCCTGGACGATTTTGTGTGTTTTGCCTTCGTAGGCCTACTGTGAATCCCACAGGGGAAGCCCTTGTGGGCGGCCCACCTAGGACCTCTGCAGGCTCAACGAGGTGGGACCACTGGGCTGGCCGCCTAGGCCTACCAAAGTATTTTGTGGGCCTCAAGGCTGGATCACACAATTGCGTGAGTGCGACCAAGTGCGGCTACAACGGCTTGCGACGTACTGGTTGTCATGGCAGCAGTTGTGTCGGCTCCCACCAGAGCCTCCTTTTACTTACAAAGCCTGGCATTTCAACGACGTAGCCGTAGAGTGCTTGGTCGCAGATTTGGAGCGCGGCGGTCTGGTAGCACAGAGCATCAAAAAGCCATTTCTCGGGGAAACTGCACCTCAGCGCACAGCTATTGCAGCGGCGAGGACCCGAAACGCACTCATTCGCTCCGGAGAAGTGTGTTTCGGCGTCTCGCCGCAGCGGGGCGCCAGTCACGTGGCTCTCTACTGATCCGTTGTCTGCCGCTCCGCCTTTTCCATTTTGGCGGCCGCTTCTCGTTGCTATCTGCCAGTTTTTGTCAGTATATACGAGGCTATGCTCCAACAAAACTGTTTAAAACCGGTTTTGTTGGAGCCGACGCAGCTGTTGCCATAGAAACCCGTACGTCACAAGCCGTTGCAGTTGCACTCGGTCAAACTTGACGCGAGTTTGTGAATCGCCCTTTATGATAGGGGCCCGCGTCGGTTGCCCAAGTAGACACACTTGGGTCGGACTTGCAAAGCCGACGTGGGACGAGGGTGGGCTCCTCTTTCAGAGCCCAGTGTGCTACTTGGGTGGTCAGAAATGCGTTCCACGACCACTTTGATTTCGCATGCTTATCGAATTTATCTGATGCTGCTATTTTTGGTAAAACCTTTATCTCGGTGAACACTGGGTTGTGCGTGCATCTATTAGAATCCCCAATCGAATTTCCCAAAGGAGACTCCTTGGGCGGCAGTGTAACCCTTATTGAGCGGTAAACAATACACTGACCTGTTCGGTTTGAATATAACAGCGGCAGCATGTTAGTGTAACATCTAATAAAGATCTCGTGCGAGGTTGAATTATTTTCTTAACTTCATTCTAAAAATTTAATTTCTTAAAATCTGGGACATTGTCCAGAACTTTCATAATCTGTTTTAACAATAAAGAATAAACAAGGGTGTCGTTGGAGCGACGAACCATTTATATGGATCACAAAAAGCACCGCGGCAGTTTCTTGCTTTAAAGGCACCTTTACGTAGTGTATTCAAATCACGAGTGCTTGAGCTTGTGAGAAAAATTATGCAGTGTAAACAAGTGTTGTACACGAGAGGCCTGGAATAAATGCATTGCACTGTTGTAATTAATGAGGAAGACGAGCACACTGTTCAGACGCTTTCACCGAGGGTCTCTTCGCGTAATTTACTCTGGTTTGTTGGCTGGGTTTTGGGGTCCGCTTTAAAGGGGTAGGGAAACGAAATTCCAGAGCTCATTTTCTAGCTTGAATGTGTCGCATGTTGCACCCTAACCTCAAAAACACCAGTCTTCCGTTGAAAGACACAAGAAAACTAATTTTAAAGCTAAATAAACGATCATTCAATGTGCACCTGGTGGATGCATGTTGGGTCTATTTGGGAGGTGATCTAGCAACGTTGTGGAACGTGCTACGTAGTCGTGACGTAGCAGATTCCTTCGGAGCAGCACCGCTCTTTGGCATTTCAACATTTTCCTTCTTAGCTTTCCTGCTCAACTCACAAATCGCGCATTGAACGCAAACAGTCCAAGAAGACGGAAAGGGTGGACTCCCTCTTTCTCGGACCCTCGTTTGTGCAGCCGGATGCAGCCATTCTCCCCTAGAAGATTAGCCAGTCGCTCAAACCTCGTACAAAGTTGCTTTCCCCACCCCGTTCAGCCGTAAGCTGACAGTGCTGTGTAAGCTACGTGCTCCTTGGGCCAGCCACACGCTTGTCACCACACGGGCACTTCGAACGGCTCGATTGTAACGCGTTGACGCTATTGACACCACCACAACGCTGACAACGCCACCAAGGGCAAAGCTCATAATCCCGCCAGCCTTGCTACGTCACGAATGCGGGGAATCTTTTCTTTCTGTTTTTGTTTGCGCCGGATATCCCATGACGCCTCGCGCTCTCCGTTCGCTTCTCTTCGAGCGCTTGCTCGAGTGCACCGTTTGGAAGGAAAAATATAGCCAGTCGTTCAAAATACAAACGTGCGATTATCATTTACGGTTATTATCCGTCATGCTTGACTCATTTCCGAACGAAATTCGAATATTTCAATGTTTGTTTCCGTACCCCTTTAAGACCCCGGTCCCACACGTAACATCGTGTTTATTTTTGTTGAACGAAGATAAGCATTTTTAAAAATTAATACATATGAGGGAGCCTGGCTGGCGAGTAATTTATTATGATGTGCTTTTTTGTCACATTTATCAATGATCCTTATGAATAACTGTACCTTGAATACGCAAAAACATTTTCTTACCAAATGTTTGAAATTCGCCAGAAGAAGTTTCTAATACATTTCTTGAAATTTTACAATAAACTGGTTGAGAGTTCTAGATTCAGTATTTGAGCTCTTAAATATGATTTTTATTTTGCTTCAAATATTAATTCAGTTTATGAATAAACTGTGATACAAAACTTTTATTAACTTACTGGCACCTGATTTTAAGCTCGCCTGTACATCGAACGTTTCAATAATTTGTTAATAATTATGCTCCATCTGCGCGCGTGCACTTCGCCTACACGTAAATACATATTTTTTATGTACAAATTTTTAAGCATGTTTTTGAAATGGGATAAAAAGAGAGACGCTCTGTTTTCATGGAAAATCGAATGTTCTCAATACAAATATTCCCGGGAAATGTAGTCCTGAAAAATATGTTTTCAAGTTTATGTTCATATTTTCATTACAATGGTCACAGGCAACACATCATCCTGTATGAAACCGACTCTGACCTGGAGGATGCAAGTTGCATACACCCTGTACACGTAAGCACAGCCAGAGGGACGTAATGGTTTAATCGTCGTAAGAAGTCGCCGAATTAACTATAATGTGCTAATTACATTTTCAGTGAGTGAAAATAAACATATGGTTGCAATTAGAAACATGGTGATCGTCATCGAAAACCACTCAATCAGTACATCTTAGAGAAGTGGAGCGCGTGGCAAGCCCTGTGGTTGCCTTAGGGCACCACTTTCTCTACAGACGGGAGGCTGGCAATTCAAAGATGCGGATGATAAGGTTATCACCCGTTCTTTCGTAGCGCCAGCCTTGCGGCCGTGGCACGAGTGCCAACTTTAGCGCACCACCCTGGTTCCCACGCGCTCCAAATATTTTTGAAATTGACTGCTTTAATGGTTTTCGAAGATGCTCAGAACGTTTCCAAATTAAACCTTATGTTTCAAGTTAAAAAAGTTAATTAACAACTTAAAGATAATTACACGACTCACCATGACGATTAACCCCTATATTGTGTTGCCTTGGCTGTATGATTAACCTGCACATGCCAGATCGTGTAGCTTTCACGGCTTTTTATGAAAAATTTTGTATTGCCAAAGTGAACACTCTGTACTTGTAAATATAGTGACTATAAAGCGTGACTAAATATAGTGACTTCAAAGAGTGGCTAAAAATGGTGACTAAAAGAGTTGTTCTTGGTGATTGCAATGAAGGGTTAAACATTTGGCTAAATGTATTGAAGTGAAAAGAATCGAGGTGACAAACCCATTTCTGTTTTAAATGTTTCTTGGCATTCCATAGTTTAGTAGGCAATGTTTTTCGGCGAGCTCAGTATACGCTTAGACTTGAATAGGAAAATATAACTTTTTAATTAGTAAAAAATTGGTTTTTATACATAAAACATGATATTTGCTCTTGATTCCTCTTGCTTTGACGGTCGAAAATTTCAGTTTCCCTTTAAGGTCTAAACCAAAATAAATAAAGTAATAACAACCTAAGACAATAGAAAACACATGCGCATCTTTCAAAGGTGTTTGTTTTGTCGTGTCGTCTTTTTCTTAGTATTTATTATTTCGTTCTTTTCATCACACTCAGCAATACGCCCATCAGTCCTTTAACCTAGAAACGCATACTCATTCCGGCATATAAGTAAAAAAAAACGAGCAAAGTCATTTGTCTTCAAGCCGAAGGAACATTTCGTTCAATGCCATTGCTAAAAAGGGGACCCAAAAACATGACGTGAGGCAAATATTCAACTCGGGATCAATTTAAAATCCTACGGGCACTACGACATCTCTAAAACTCATTTTCAACAAGAACCCTGGGAATTTTAACTTGGCTTGTACACGGCGCCCCAAATTTAAACGTGAAGTGGATTGCGTGTTCCTTAAAACAGAGAAATATAGGACTTTTTCAGGCATAGAGCCTCGAGGTAAGTCGGTGCACGTAGACGCGATACTTGTTATTTTTTTCACAATAAACTTCGACAAACTTTCTGCATCTGAAATCCGCTTTCCGTGACGCGTGAAACTTTGCATCGGGATTTCTTCGCATGTTAACTTCTCTTTGATTTATATTTACTCCTCTAAGTTTTCTTGGTTGTTGTGCTAAGGTCGAAATATTTCCTTCGTTTTTTTGTTTTTTTAAACGCCGCCCACCTTTCTTGGCGATGTTGAAGGAGAAAAAAATCTCGATGCTGCGATTGCTATAGACGTGAAAATAATAAAACCCCGCTGGTGCAATTTATTTCTGCGCTTGGGACGTTAAATGCGCGCAAGCGGACTTCTCATTTCAGATTGCGAGACAGGCCCTTCATTGGGCAGACGGCAGAATTCTGCACAATACACAGACTTCCCTCGTTCCTGGTCACTGCTGCATATGAGCTACGCTTTGTTTGACCATACATGAAAGCGCGGCCGAAACCTAAGAACATACAAACTCGCACATATAGCGTATTAAAACCGCAGGATTGCGGCACATCAAATGCGCTTCTTTCACATTAATGGTAATAGTACACGCTACAACAACCTGAGGGATGCCGTGTAGTGCTCTTTGCTTTTCATCACTAACTGCGCTTCCAGTCAGAGTAAAACAAAATATAAAAAGTGGATGTTAAGCTCATTTTGGTTCCCCTCTGCCTCCCGAAAAGCTGTGATTTAGTCTCCAGGGTCACCAATAAATAATATGGCAATTATTGTCTACCATGCTCTGGCAATATTCAGCTCGCTGAATCGGCTATTTGGATTCTAAAACAGATATATATATATATATATATATATATATATATATATATATATATATATATATATATATATATATACTGTACGCGTTCTTTAAAAACTTGTTTGTCTCGTCTGAAGATTCCTACTTCATCGATCAATTTCCCGTGTTCATACTCCCCTCAGAAAAAGACACGTCGCGCAGGTTCAAGAAAGCGTTACATTTCTTGACTGTCATCTCCATGTGCCGCGACCCAAAACGCACGTACCTCTCCGGACTTTTATCAACGAGGGCGCGGCGCTCGCGTGATTGATAGCACTTGCACACCTTACAGTGAAGACGGCCAGGGACGATTTAACATTCGGGCAACCCGATCAAAGGGTTTGTAATACCAGGTTGCCCACAGTGTTCAGCACAATATTTCTTAAAGCGATAGTTTTACGGGCGACACTTTGCAGAGATTTCAACCTCGTCTTCCATCATCGCCGCTGCGGAAAACCCCTTCTCCCCATTTTCGACGCGAGGCCAGAGATGTCGGGTTTCCTGGAATCCCGCCAGTAACGACGCGACGAAAGGAGAGTCTTAGCAAAGAGGAAAGCTGGGCGAGTTGGTATGTATTCATAATGGAACAGCGCGAATTTAACAAGGACAGAGGAGGGAACTGGACAGGACGAGCGCTGACTAAAAACTGAAAGGTTTATTATTAGGAAACCACGAAGAAAAACATACAACAACACGACTCTCTAATCACGATGGAAATGCGCATGCGCCTCATAAAATTGGGTGCTATCTGTTACACAATTCTATATGCGTCATCCCCGATCTAAAAATTCGACCTCACTGTCCAGCAAATTCAAGGAAACCTGACACGCAGGCTGGCCCCTCCTTCTTTGTTCTATGAGCTTCGACAATCTCTCGAGCATTTTAGTCCCTGTGTTTATACAACACAATGGCCTTGTCTAGTAACGGTGTACAGGCGCCGTCCCTGCAGTGTAACGCCAAGTGGGAGCTTGCTGTTCCTGTTAAAGAACTACGGTGTTCCCGCAGGCGAATGATGAGGCACCGCCCCGTCTGTCCTATGTAAACCTTCCCGCACGTGAAGGGTATCTGGTATACTACACCCAAGGTGCATGGCACGAACTCAATGCGGTATTTTATGCCACACGGCCTCTCCCCATCTTTTTCTTCCTTGTTCACGCGCTTTTCTACTGCAGAGCAAATACCGCTTAACTTGTTACGTGCCGAAAACACCACATCTACCCCGTACTTCGAGGCGGCTCCTTTAAAGCCGTGTGACATGTGGTGCACATGAGGGATGACCATGACCTGCTTTTTTACTTTTTTGTTACTTTTCCCCGCGCCTGACCCTTAGTACTTTTCACTATTGCTTCCGCGGCCGAGGCGACTACCGAATCCGGGAAACCGGCGTCTTTTAGACTCCCGACCTGGGCGGCAAGGCTTTCTCCCACTCTGTGGTAGCAAGACTTTGTTACCGCCGAACGAAGACATGATTCAGCAATGCCTCTTTTGACGAGTTTAGAATTCCCCGATCTAAAATCAATGAGAGTCTTGGTGGTTCTGGGATGCTGCCACCCACAAACGTGGCTCTGGCTCACATCCACGCTGAGATCCAAAAACTGGATTGTCTGGTCTTTAGGGATATCAAAAGTGAACCTCAGGCCCAAACCTTGCTCCTTGAACTGTCTTAGCACGAAATCGAGGGTCCGACTAAAGTTACCTTTGTCGACGAAAACCAAATAATCGCCTACATACCTAAAATCTTTTTAGCAGGGGCCTTCAACAGACTGTCAAGTGTCCTGTCAACCTTTGCAAGGAAGATATTACTCAGTACAGGTGCTACCCTGGACGCTATGCACACCCCAAACTTTTGCACATACACCTTGTCATGCCACCCGATAAAAGTAGACCTCAAATAAAATGACAACACTTCTAGAAGCCCTTCAACCGGAATCCCGCATTGGGACCTTCCGTGTCGTCTTCATGAAAGATTTGTTTTCAAACATTACTCGCGCTATGCGAAATCCTGTATCCACTTGCTTTGGCCATTTACAGTTGCTACGTGTAATGTTGGATGGTTTTCGAAATTTCCACCGCACTCAATCACTTACTTCACGAATTACCAAGATCTGGTGGTGCTCGTCCGTGGCATCCACGATGCCAACGAAGACGGCTTTGAGAACTTACCACGTCGCTCCTCCTTCCTCAGATACGTGACGGCACCATTGCACCCGCATTGCACGACCGTGCTACGGCTATCGCTTTCGTTTCTTCGCACATTGTGGACAAAAAATACCACTTTTTTATTACGAAGAAGACGTGCTTCTGGGCGAAGCCGTGTTTTCAACTTCCTTTTAGTTTAAGTCAAGACGCAGGCGTCACTACGAGGCAATGCGACCATTCAAGTAGCGTCAAAAACGCACATCACTAGGTCTTCTTTGTTTATGACTTGTTCTGCGATGATAGAACACGTAGAGAAAGATGACGAACACCATGCTGGAGCGCCTTTGACGCCGTCTAATCGGTGCCATCAGCTCATTGCGTCGGCTGCGTCTGGACTGAAGGTGAAACGAAGTATTAGCGACGAGCTATTTCGGTAGCGCTCTCTTACGATTTTTCTTTGTGATGTCACGACCAGATTTTGCCTCGCCGTGACATCAGGAGTCGTAAACGAGACTACTGATCGTCATCTTGAAGCCATCGTAAACTTGAAGACGTCGCATCATTAAACCAGCATCGCCAGAGTTGACACTATAACAATGCGTTGATTTACGACGATGAAACAGAAGTTAACCCAAATAAAAATGTTACTGTGAGTGCCTGGCCAACTGCGAATTTCGAAAACAGCAACGCTTTTGGTCGCGTACCTCGCTAATACATCGCTTGCGATCAGAAGTGCGCATGCGCAAACGGCAAGAAAAATACAGGCGTATTGCGTACGAACACAACGCGTGGATTTTGCGTTGTGGACTTGATGGCTTTTCGAGCATCTTGCGCAAAGTTCTCGGGGAACCTCGGGCCCAGTAAGAACCCCCATTTGAAGATGGCAGCTTTAGTAAATCAAATCAGGGGTTACGGGGTGTTCACGTTGATTTCTTGAAAAACAATATTCTAGATTACACAAGTAAATTTCAGCTTGCCAATTATTTCCGGGACCTCGCCTAGCCAGATTTCCATGCAGCTGCAGGAGCGCGCAGATAAAATGTTCACCACCCGCAATGTGGGTGAGCGCTTCGACCTGGTCTCCGCTAGGCCTTACGTATCAGGCTGTTGGTAGTCAACGCCCAGACGACTCTTCGAACAAATCGCTGAAGTTGTCGCTCTTAATTGTACATCATATTATTTTCCCACCATAGCATTTACATATATGCCGTTTTTAGAGCATGACTGACGAAGTCACCATGGTTCAGTGTCTCTAAGTACTCATACTCGTACTCGTAGCATTTGTACACCGCAGAAAAGGACGGATGACAAGGCAGCTGCGTATTGAATTAATTTAAAATAAATCAATGCAAGACATTTTTATTTTCAGTATTTCGGTGGGCGGGAGCACGATGGCGCTTGAAGATCGCGGATTTAGGTCAACAAGAACATGCCAGATATCCACACGCACTGCTTATGGAACGCGCAACTAAAATTGGTCCCAGTTGGTGGCTTTTAGCGCACGTTATACTCTTGCGCATTGCAAACGCAACAACCAGCAACGGTATATACTGAAAATGTCTTCTATATCGCCTCTGCTAGTATATATACGTCAATTAAATTTCGAAGAGCAAAACGCTTTTGTAAGATCAGGCAACAAGTTCCTTTTTCTGCGAGAAACTTGCATTATTGCAGCGATTTCCTTTCGACAAATTCACTCTGCGACACACAGATGAAGGTTATAAGGATGCCAAGAACGCAGTTGCCATGTGGCAGCAAGGAAGCATCGAGAATGAAGGAAAATGTATCTTCCGGTAAATATATCCGTCCGGCGTCGAGAAGATTGAAAACAAACAAAGCAGCAGAGGCACCGAGTAACTAAAATCAATTTTCAGCAGTAAGCCGGGCGATTTACTACAGAAGACATTGCTTTTCTGCGTTCAAATATCACGGCTGAATCCCCTATTTTCTTTTCGGGTCGCTGCTATAACAAAAAGAGAAAGAGGGAAACGGGCGCGCTGCGTCATATTGCTTGTTCTATTGACAGATGCCATTGAAAAGGAGACTGAAAAGTCTCTAAGCTGAAAGCAGAGCCCCATTTCTTGATCGAATTTTTCTGCCACTCACAGTTTTTTTTTACAAGCGCATTCTACCGTATCTCATTAAGTTCTCGTTTTAAAGGACAGCTCCATTTTATTTTTGCAATAGAGAAACAATACTGTTTTTTTTCTATCGTGTAGAAAGGTTGCACGCCAAATATTTCAACACGTTTATTAAAGTGGCGAACCAAGTTAGGTACGCGCCAAGACAGCAAAATCTGCTAACTCTAGCGGGCGAGGTGCTGCGCAGTCAACAACCGCATAGTCAACAGCGCGGAGTTGGCTCAGTTAGGACTGACGTAACTCCATTACATTCAATGCATTTTTTCTTCATTGTTTTGTACCTTCCCGGCCAAGATCTACAGGCGTCGCTAGCAGCCCATTCATTGTAATTCATGTGATTCTGGGCAGAGGCATGCGCCAGCGACTGTGCGCTGCGCACATTGTCGCGAAGCATAGTCCCAACGGAATCAGTCATCTCCTTCCCCACAACGTTTTGTTTACGCCGCACTTGCTCAAGCCCTCTTTCGCAATAGACTCTCTATGTTGTGTTTAGAACTTCTGTAAGTCAAGATTCACAGAGCGCTATTGGTGTAAAAAGGGGAAATATGACAATACCGAAGAACAAATCCGTATTCACGTATACAAAATCAGCGCAAGCGTTGCGTTGTTTGTCGATCAAGATGATCTAGAATGTCGCTCGGTTACTTCGCCGCGACGATCAACGAGCATTTTTCTACATGCTCCCCGCGCATCCTGATTTTAAGCAGCAAAGGAAACGAAACAAGCACTTTAAACTGCATGCTGTAGAATGGCAGCTGGATCCACGTATTCCCAGACAGAGCTACAGCGACAACAGTTCCACCTTGGCCGAACGCCATGCTCTTTCAAAGGCATGGCCAAGCGAGATATTTTGGCGCTTCTTGTCCGTGACTTTCTTTTTTGTTTTCAAGCGAGCCCTTCCGATATGAACAGCCGTCGCCCTGAAGTCAATATTAGGCTCAGAAAGCCAGTCCTTTTCGTTCTCCGTCGTCTTCTCATTTTCCGAGTAGTGGGTGGTAGGAACGGACGCTCTCTTGGCAAAGTAACACTCTCGTCGGTTCCATTTGCTGTTTTTTTTAAACTACAGCTCAAATAAAAGTCTGTGAGTTATCTTCAGATTGTGTAAGCAGAAAATATTTGTGAGTATCTACCTTCTGACGTGAAGGTGGCAGACACGTCGCAGCTTTCAGGATGACCTACTTGGAGCTGCGATGGTGGTCCAACGCTTCGTCTGCCGAATGTAATGTCAGCATTGAGTCGCAATTGCTTAGTGGCCTTGCAATGTCAAAAATCAGTGTGAAAAGATTGGTCCTAAAGTAGTTACCAAGACTTAGTCCAAGCGGCGTCGTCAGATGTAACAGGGACCGCGGAGCGGAGTGGGCGACACTTCGGCCCTTCCGCCGGCTACATAACGTCACTCTTTTTACCACGTTGTTGCCCATGTTTTTAACGGCACAGAAACAATGCTGGTCACCTCAGACAAAGTTTTTTTTTCTGATTATTAAGAAAAATGTTTCAAAATTATATTTATCTTTATGGGGAAAAATTCTAAGAGTCTTTTAAGGCTACTTCGGGATGTGTAATGAACCGCTATTCACAATTTTTGGAATATTAGCGAAACTTCCCCTTTAATGAATAAACGGAAACACTTATTGAACCTTCTCTAGAAAGAGTTCTGACCATGCGCGTGCTTTCCTCAAACAGCGGCGAAAGCTCGAATTAGGCTCAATGAACCGAAGAGGAAATGGCTTAAAGCTCCACCAGTTTTTTCGGAAGGTAGGGAAATCCTCCTCTCTGCCTTTCTCATTTGCCCCTTTTCCAATGCTATCTTGAAGGTGGTGGGACTTCTTTTGTTGCTGCATCTTGAAGCTGGATAACCCAGGATAAGCTCTCGGCTTATCCAGCCCCAAGATGCAGCAACAAAAGAGTCCCCCGCCACCAGGATAACTGTGCGAGAAGGGAAATCGGAAGTGTGGTGAGGAAGATTTTCCTACCTTGCGCATAATGATTTTATAGGTCAGTCCTTAAGTACATCGGGAAGATTCGCTAACTGTCCTGGATTCTTGGTGTCTCATGTGGTACCATTATTCTTTCAAATGAGTTTTACGTGATTACGTTCAACGGAAATGAACACTCAACCCTTAATAGAAAGGCTCGTCGGTTTTGCGAAAGGACGCGCAAAGAGTTTGTTCTCGGTTGCTTCGCTCAGATCGCAAAAATTACCCTTCTTCTCACTGAGAAAGCGAGGCTGGACATTAGGGCGAAATGATTCGAGCGAAACATACTACCTTTATGTTTCCTAATTAAAAATAATGGTGAAGCAAGACCGGACCGCCGGCACGTAGTTTGGGCGTTTCCCCCGTGAAGTTAGTCGGCGGTGCCAGTCGCCACCCGATTGCAAGGGCTCAGCCGTACGCATCTATGTCTCTCAACCGGTCTCACCGAGCGTAGTTTGTTCACCGGCAGCTTGGTGCAGTCTGTATGTGGACAAGTTTTATTGTGAGCGATTTGTGCGTATCTAAATGATATAGATTGTGACGGTTGCCGGACTGAATTTATGATAATGATGGCAATAAATGTTTTGTTTTGGTAATTATTTTGCCGATCTTGACTAAAGGAATCTAAAACATCTGCGACTTTTGAATAGTAGTCTTTTATATAGTGTATATATATAGTGTATATATATAGTGTATATATATAGAATAGTAGCACGAGTACATAACGTTCTTTTAGAACATCAACGCCACCTACCACGTTACACTCAATGGGAAGTACCGGTCTCACCTGCTCCCTGGACGTTGGCGATGCCTAAAGTTCAGACCACAATAAATGGAATGGAGAAGAAAAGCTCAGTGAGCAGTATGGTGGCGGCACAACTGGCTCTCTTCCATGTATACAATCAGTACCCCAGTTTCACTCAAGTGTACACAGACGGATCTACCGACGATCAAGGATCAGCTTCCGCATTTGTTATACCATCTTTAGACACACATCGTTCATTCCGGCTATCCCATCGATCATCCTCTACTGCAGCTGAGTTACATGCCATTCTGTCAGCCTTACAATATATTCGGCATGCAAGCATGATAAAAAAATGGGTAATATGCAGTGACTCGCAAGTGGCTCTCACATCCATACAATCAATGAACTATAAAAGTAACAACTGCGTATACATTTACAAAATTCTGAATGAAATGACGGCGGCAATGAAGACAGGCCACGACATTGCACTTCAGTGGGTCCCAGGACACTGTGGCCTCAGGGGCAATGAAGTGGCAGACTGCCTCGCCAAAAAGGCGCACTGGGATGGACAATATCAACGAGTCCCTCTTTCCCGTGGAGACACTCGGGAAATATTAAGGACAATGGTACGCACTAAGTGTAGTTCCACGTGGTTTGACGAACATTCTAAACGCTCCATTCTTTTTGAAATCGACCCTCAGATAAGATTCCGCGTACCCATTTCTCTCCCACGCAGCATAGAAACATTACTACATAGGCTTCGTCTCAATGTTGCTTATACCGCTAATTTTTTATATCGCATCCATCGCGCAGAATCTCCAGAATGTGCATGTGGAGTGTCGGTCGAAGATGAAACTCATCTCCTACTAGAATGCTCGAGATTTGCAAAGTGTCGAAAAGAGCTCAATTTACGGCTCATGGTACTTGACGACCGCCCCTTGTCACTAAAGAAGCTGCTAGGACCTTGGCCTACGCCAGTTCTACAAAAGAGGGCTCTGTTTGCCTTACGCGATTTTATTTTGGAAACTGAAATAGCGGACAGTTATTGAGAGTTATACATCTGCAACAAAAACAACAGAAACGCAACACCAAAGTGAAAACATCATGATATGATAAATTTACATTGCATACATACTTCAACTGTGAAATTCTGTATATAATACTCATATACCTTAGTTGTATATTATCGCGCTAAATTGAGCTTTCAATGTAAAAATTATTTGAATAATTTAATGTGCATACCGCCCCCTTTAGTGTATATTGTACAGTATACCACGAACGTTTGAGTGTAGGAATTATATGTAAATAGCCTGATAAATCATTGCACCCTGATGTAAATAGTGTGCTTTCATAACGTGGAGTGTAGAGCAGGGTGTTCTGTGCAGTGTTTATTTTATGTGACAACTGTGAACTCAACTGTGAACTCTCAAGGAAACGGACCCTAATCACTGAAGTTCAAAGGAGTAGCCGGCGCTGCTATAGCAGCAGCCAATGTCTCCTTTTTATTTTTATCAGTTATTAAAGAAAAGAAAGAAAGTCTTTTACTTGGGTATACGTTATTGGATATGTTTCGCAGTGCACCGTGTGTGTGCTTGTTTTGTGTACGAAAGTTGTGGCCCACTATATATATAGCGGGAACCTTTATCTACGAAATTCAGCGTGGATGTATTGTTGTGACATTGTGAGCCACAACATCATGTGACGTCGTGTCACACGACGTCAAACTCTTCCCGCTCGATGTAACGTAAAATTGTTTCGGCTAAATTTAGCAGAGCAATTTCAACGTTATGTGACATGACGCAACATGGCGTCATGGTGTCACGTAAAGTCACAGTGTCACGTGAACACCTTCCGCTAAATTGAGCGGGAAGTAAGTTCGCCAAATTTAAATGCGGCTGTGTAACTGTGCAGCGTCTGAGGTTCGCTGCAGTTAACATGCGGGACACGACAAGGAAACGGGAAATTTTCTAAAGCGACTTCTGAGCTGTTGAGAAATTTGAACCGGATTGCACGCAGTTATAACGATGGAAAATTGAAAAGCACCGAGTAATAAAGTGCCTCGTGTAATTTGATAGAAACTGCGAGGAAGCAGAGACACGAATTTCCTTCCTTTTGATATTGAACAGTGCAGCTGTTACATAAGCTGAAAATCACGGAGTTTTATCAGTCAGTACTTTTTGTTTTTTTGAAACACTCTAAAAATCTTAATGGTATCGTCCGATTGCTAAAACTAAATTATATTTTCTCAGCAAACATTAGTGAACGTTGACCGTTCCTCGTTCCAAGGTTGTTTTATCAGTCACTTGATCGATAGTGGTGACAATTCTAACGCGAGAGGAAGAAAATGAATAGGTACCTTTGTATTGACTTGTTTTGATAATATAAGTATAAGAAGAAAAAAAAACTCAACGAAATGGTGGCCCTGATTTTTCAGCTTATGTCTAAGAACCCAATTTACTAAAAATACATCGCGAAAGGGGAACCCTTGTAAATTAATTTTCACTGACGATTAATCACGTTCCACCCTGTCTAGCGATATTCAGCGAAGTGAATCATTCTCGGACCAACGGGTCACATCAGCATTGAGTTTATAACGTGCTAGTCTTGTTATGCTCTAGCACGTTCTTTTTTCATCAACTAAACAAGTTTAACACTCAAGTCGCAAATGCATTAGCGAAGACTGTGCTTTGCTATTATTAAGTTTATCAATTTCAGTTGGAGGCGTTTTAAAGCACGGAAACCGGTCTTTCACTACGCTACATACATGACGACACGTGTATGAGGAAGCCATGCATACAGCCGGTTGCCTAAGCTTGACAGGCCGGCTCAAAACTCAGATACGTCGCTCCTGGCGCTTCCTTGTCGGTTGCCGGTGATGAAACGAATGAATTAAAAAAAAAAAACAGTCGTTAAGCGCGAGATTTTTGTTGTTGTTGTTGTTGTTGTTGTTCTTGTTATGCTTGAAGAAGAAAAATTTGACTACTTTTATAAACTCGACAGGTGTTTCGCTGGTGCGGTTAAGGACTTCTTTAACACAGATGGGGAAATGGAGCCCATACTTCCCTTTTAGAGTTAGCGTAAACAAAGTCGCTTGAGCGGGAGAACGATTAATTAAAGGCCTATCGAAGTCTGAGTGGCCATTATTCAAGAGGCAGATTTACATCATGAAACCAGATACAAATAGAAAGCGTCTTCATAGAATTCAAATTTAAATACCAAAAAACAAGAAACGCAATGAAGCAAAAGTATTTTGATAAGAAAAGCGCGCAATAAAAGCGTCTTAAATTTAATGTCCTGCAGTTCTTGTTTAACGATACGCGTTGACTGAGATTAATCTGATTTCCTCGTAATTCTACCCTGCACGGAGACTTTAAGGAAATTTTATTTTTATAACATAAGAAATTAGCATTTCCTTGGGATTCTCAAGTTACGAGAGTAGGTTTGTTATAATTATGTTTTGCGTTTTAGTATACTAAAAGATGCAACGGGAAGGGGCACACTTAATGTGGCAGTTTATGAAGAGCACACTTTTTCCAGTTCCTTGAAATTAGGAAACCGTAATTTTGTTTTCTTTTAACAGAATTTATCATCTTTGTGCAATGCTTTGTTGAATCCTTTTAGTAATACAAATTTTTGTATGTTATTATAGGCGGGGTATTTTTTTACGTCAGCGGTCGTAAAGCATAAGTAACTTCGGATAATTTATTGGGCAGAAATAGACGTAAATCAGTTTTACTTTGGTAAAACATTGAGCAGCCGCTGCGCATTCTGCGGCGAGATTATCTGCTGCCACTGGTCTCTCGTAATATGAAAGCAATTTTACACCCATTGGAAAAAATAAAAAAATATTTACAGAGAAAATTCATTTATCTTTTTTGTAAAAATTTTAACCTGTTTCCAGCGGATGTAAAATAGTTTTTATATTGCTTTTTTGCTTTGAAATCGTTGCGTCTGATGTCATTGGTATGGACCGAATGGCAAAGCTGCTGCGAGTACTTACCAAAAAAGAGGATCTCCGAATTATCAGAGATGCTTCTTTCTTGCATCCTTCTAAGGAGCTTAAAAAAAACATTTCTATTGACTTGCTGATCATGTTTTGGTTGTCGATGTGTAATGTGGCACTAAAACATAAATATCTTTTTTGGTTTTGTCTTCGCAGTTCAATGCTTACCGAAATGGTACCAAACTTACGCCACCTAGCATGGCGAAACGTGGAGTATTGAAACAGATATGACAGTTTATATCCTACAGCATTAAAATACGCTTTTCCAGTGTTACTTAATGCATTGGAAGCCATAATGTGAACGTTTCTTTCGAAAGAAATCAAATGTTAAATAATTTTGTATCACAGGCTATAAAATATTCTACTTGTTACCTCCAGTGTGATGTTTAATGTATAAATGTTGAAATCGTTTTCTTGATTGAAGCGGCTATTTACATTTATATTACCAGTGAAATCAAGTGAACAGTGGTTCTTGCCCTTTTGATTTCTCGTTAAGCGGTTTTCATAGTTATGTTATCTTTCCAATGTGCATCGGGTGTCATTACTCCTACAAGCTGAAAGAACATCTTTTGTTCCTGGCGTTCTCCTTTTTTTAATTAAAAAAAGGTGCACGCACTATAAATATTGTTATTAAGAGCTCCATGGTGTAATCGTTGGAATCTTTCAGTCGGGTTTTGGGAGAGCAAGACACATTTGTCACTGCTCTTGACGTCTCGTTTGGTAGTTTTAATTTGTGTTTTCTGCCTAATATAAGCTGGACGCGCACCAAGGCAAAATTTTTATTTCACGGTTACGTCGGTCTTATTATAAAATCGTTAAAACTTTTAACACATGATTTTTAATCTTTACGAGATATTTGCCCATTTCAAATACTCTGCTGAAGTCACTGTACTTCAGAGTATTTGGTAGTTTGCATAATTACATTTCCCAGCAACTTGTACTTATTATCTCAGTTATATTTTTCAATATTCAAAAAAAGCTTGCCGATGGAATACTTGCCGCAATAGGAACCGGCACACCCCAGCTCAAGGTTGATCATATTGCAAACTGAAAAGGAAACGATCGAACACAAAAAAGAAATAAGCCAGATCCGAAAATTGGCTCAGAAACCGCTAATGATGGCTGTTTATGAAGTGCTATAGCATTCGTCATGAGGCCCACAACGCAGCTCACTGTGAATGCGACGACGCAAATCGTGATTGAAAACTAAACCAACTTGATATAATACAAATAACAGTATAAACAGCGTTTCGTCTCTTATACGGGAAACATAATCAGTGAAGCCAAGGGGCACTAAATAACGTGTATGCGCGGCGCAGGTTTATCTGCTTTGCTACGACGACGTCGAGGAGGACGTTCTAAAAGACGACGTCAAAAACGACGTCTACACTGACCTCTAGAAAGACCTCTAAGACGACCGCAAGGTCGATCTCAAAGACGACCTCTGCGACGACCTCAAGGACGACGTGTAGTACGACCTCTCGGATGACTTCAAGGACGACCTCTAGGACGACGTAGATGACGATACTGCGCACGCAGGGCGCCTGTGTATGTGGACCTTGTGCGTATGAGGACGTCCTGCGTACGCGGAGGCTCCGAGCCGCTGCGCGGCGCCTCCCTATACGGACGGCGCATTCGAGGCCGGAGAGCGAATCGTGAAAACCGGGAAGAATAACTAAAGAGTGCTATAAGGATTAAAATCAAAAATTGAAGTGGCAACAGAGAAACAAACAGAGGGAACTGGGGTGCGGACATCAGAAAAGAAAACAATAATATTTTCTAAGTGTTTTAAGGCGAAAACCTCACTTGTCCAATTGAGAAACAAATCGATGTAATTGGCCATAAAAATGCGATTGAGCGGCACGCGCCGCTCAATCGTATGCTAAAGGACGACCCTCGTCCTTGCGGTCGTCCTAGAAGTTGTTTTAGACCTTTAGAACGCCCTCACTTGTCGCAGTACGCGAAAAACATACGGGGTCCGTGGACGTTGCGACCGAAATATTGCCGCGCGCAGGGCCGGGCAAGCAACGCTGGGCAACGCACTTCTAGAAGATTCGTCTTTATTCTTGCTCGGGGCGTAACTTTTATCATTTCAGCCTTGTATCTTGTTCTCGAAAATGACTGTTCATTCTCGCCCCGAGCCTGCGACACTCAAAGCTTCTTTGCCGAACATTCCAGATGCCGACACGCTCCAGATAAGGAGCGGCCCGCGATTTTGTCGAGTTAGTCTCACTCTCGCTTGCTGTTACGCCGCCAAAACGCCGCCCGCTTTTCTGCTGCCTCGATGCTCGTTCTTTTTTATTTTGTTTGGCCCAAGTTCGCTGATTAAACCTTTATTTTCGGTTTACTGTTCGTCCTCTCTTTACCTTCATCCGTGACATTCCTGGTGGAGGAGAGGGCTACCGCAGCCCCTGAAGCGTACCCTTCCAAGGCCTCGCAGCGCAATCCCAGCCCCCGGCTCAAGAAGACCGCCCGTGGAGTCAACTGAGATCCGAGGTAGCCGCTGCACCAAGGATCAACCCCCGGAATTCGGACTTCTACCGGACCCCCAGAGATAGAAGAAAACCTCCGGGGGCCTGCAAACAGAAACTGCCGCCGCTGTCTCCCCTGTCGTTTACCTGCTCGTCACTCCTTTTACGCCGACGCCCTTCCACGGCGAGATCTACGTAGACTGGTTGCAGCAATACGAACGGGTGGTGCTGCACAACCAATGAACTCCCGAACAGCGTCTTCAAAACGTCTATTTTTCCCTCGAGGGCACGGCGCGACACTGGTCCAAAAATTATGAAACCTTGATTACGTCATGGGAACAGCTAAAAGGAGATACCCGACGGACGTTCGCCAGTCAGCACCGAAGGGAGCGAGCCCAGGGCCTCCTTCGAACGAGGACGCAAGGACCCAACGAAAGCGTCACCAGCTTCGTTGAAGACGTCCTGCGTCTGATCGCGCGTGCCGACCAACAAGCCACAAACAACAAGAATATGCATGTACTCATGCGCGGGGTAAGGGACATCTTTGGATGCCTCGTCCACAACCCGCCCGCAGCAGTCGAAGCGTTTGTCACGGAGGCAACGAACATGGAGCACGCCCTCAAGCACGCGCATCCTACTACCAACGATATCCAAGCGTCGTTGCCTCCACGCTGCTTAACGATGACATCGGCGCCCGTACCCGGGACATCCCTGAGGCTATCCGCGACATCATCCGGGAAGAGCTCCAGAAGCTGCTGCCTGGGGCCAGTCCTCCGGCATCCTTCCCCATCGCTGAGGCTGTCCGTGAAGAAATTCACCGGACCCTCCGCCCAGAAGTCCCCGGCACCAGGGTGGCGCAAGAGCAACCGACGCTGAACTACGCCGCTGTAGCCCGACGACCGCCGGCTGCTGCCCGTCAATACCAGGCACCATCTCGACGGGACAGTCCAACGCCGCAAAACCCTCGACGCCAAGAACAAGTCCAGCACGTCCGCCCAAAGCGTCCCTCACCGAGAAAAACCGACGTGTCGCGAACGGCCGACCGACGCCCGCTTTGTAACCATTGTGGGGAAGCATACCATGTCTACCGCCGTTGCCCGTACCGACACCTGGGGCTACGCGGCTTCCACCCTGACGACCCGCGACCCCGCTACGGCGAGCGACCTCGGGACATCGACGAATACCTCCGCCGGTAGCTATCCCCGGTACCGTCTCCCCGTCGCGGTTTCCGATCGCCTTCACCCCACCGGCCAGCATCGCCCCCACGCAGATACCGCCGTGAGAGCGTGTCGCCCCTCGCCCCTCGTCGGGGAAACTAAGCGCTGCAACCCCTGGAGGTGGAGTTGCCGAAGACGACCGTCGGAAAAATCCTCCAAGGACGTCAGAGGGCCCCCACCCTAGCGACGACAAGCATCGGAACGACAATTCTGCGTCGGTGCCCAACAACCTAAACGCAGTCATCGACAGCCACGACGCGTCGGCACTCGTGAACACCGGAGCAGATTATTCCGTTTTGAGTGGAAAGCTCTCTCGCCGACTGCGGAACATCACGATGCCCTGGGACGGCCCACAAATACGCACCACCGGAAAACACCTCACCCTGTTGGGATGTGCACTGCTGGAGTCGAAATTCATGGGGCGACCTGTCCCGTCAAATTCGTCGTCCTTCAGGACGGTGCGAAAGACGTCATCCTTGGCATGGACTTCATGTGTGAGTACGGCGCCGTCGATCGACCTTGGAGCAAGCAGGTCGACGCTAGCTCCGGAGGGATCCAAAACAACGCCAGCCGCCATCCGAGTCATTGCTGGCCACGTGAACCTGCCGCCGCCATTGAGTGTTCATGTGCCAGTCGTGACTCACGCACTTGCCTCCGAAGAAGTCCTTGTAGAAGGTAACGTCGAACTGTTTCTCGGAAGAGGAATCGGCGTCGCAAGGGGCGTAACGATGCTGCAGGATGGACCTACAGTGGTCTTCGTGACGACGTTTTGACGGAAGGCGCAGCACCTCACGAAGAGGTGCTGCTAGATGCCACGTAGAACAACTCCCAAGCGCCGCCGAAATCTCTGCTATCTCCGATAAGCGCCCGCCATCTCTGCCGTACGGTACGCCGCTGCCGCAGCTCGACGTCCACACCAAGCTAAGTGCCACGAAACGACGTCAGCTCAAAGACGTCTTCGCCGAATTCAGCGACTGTTTTGCGACGACGTCGGAAGTGTGCCAGACAACAGTTGCGAAACATCGCATCGTTACCAACGAGGATGCGCTCCTTGTGCGTCGGCCGCCGTACCGGGTCTTCCCAAAGGAACGAGAAGCCATTCATGAACAAGTCCACGAAATGCTGAACCTCGATATCATCCAGCCGTCAAACAGCCTGTTGGCCTCTCCAGTCGTACTAGTAAAAAAGAAGGACGGAACGCCTCGATTCTGCGTAGATTACCAGCGGCTCAACGCGGTGATGAAGAAAGACATATATCCCCTCCCCCGCATCGACGACACACTGGACCGGCTGCGACACTCCCGGTATTTCTCGTCGATGGACCTGAAGAGTGGCTACTGGAAGATCGAAGTCGACGAACGGGACTAAGAGAAGACTGCCTTTGTCACGCCCGATGGACTACACTAGTTCAAGGTAATGCCCTTAAAACTATGCACGGCGCCAGCAACTTTCCAGCTGTGTCATGGACACCGTACTGGGAGGTCTCAAGTGGCTACAGCAGGACTCTCGGAAGGATCCGAGAGAAGTACTACTGGCCCAGGCGCGGGAAGATTGCTCACCTATACACACAATCGTGCCACGAGTCCACGAGTGCCAGCGATCAAAGAAACCGCAGACAAAGACGGCAGGCCTCATGCAGCCGATCGCGCCCCCACTGCACGGTTCAAGCAGATTGGGATGGATCTGCTTAGACCTTTTCGCCGTCGACGCGAGGAAACCGTTGGATAATCGTGACAACTCACCCGGTACGCTAAGACAAAAGCAGTCCCGTCGGGAACCGCAGTGGAAGTTGGCAAGTTCTTCGTTGAGTCTATCGTCTTCGGCACGGCGCCCCCAAGTCCTGATTACGGATCGAGACTTCTCATTCATGGCGCAACTGACAAAAGTGTTACTCCACCTGAGCCACTCTTACCACCGTCGAACAACGGTGGATCACCCCCAGACCAACGGGCTGACGGAGCGATCAAACAAGACCACTGCCGACATGATCTCTATATACGGGGACGTGGAACACAAGGCGTGGGATGAAGTGTTGGCCTACGTCACGCTTGTAGTGAGGCGCCAAAACAACGAGGACACGAGAGAGAAGCTCTCCTCGTGTCCTCGTTGTTTTGGCGCCTCACTACAAGCATGTACAACCAACTAGCCCAACTCGCCGGCCTACGTCACGTTTGCGTACAACACGGCAGATCAAGACACCAATGGTATTACACCTTTTCAGCTGGTGCACGGCAGAAAGGTGGCGACGATGCTCGACGCCATGCTGCCCCACGATCCGGCGGACGACGGCACCAACGGCGCCCAGCCAGTCATCAAACGGGCAGAGGAGGTACGCCAGCTAGCTCGCCTTTGGATAAAGGACCAACAACGTGTCGAGGCTAAACGGTACAACCTCCGCCGCCGCGACGTGGAGTTCCAGCCCGGAGACACGGTAAAGGTGTGGACGCCTATTTGCCGCGGCGGCCTCAGCGAGAAACTTTTAAAACGCCACTTTGGACTCTATAAGGATATTTGCCGCCTTGGGGACTTCAACTACGAGGTGCTCCCCGACGGAACCCGACCATCACGACACCGCCAGCCACGATACAAAGTCGTCCACGTAGTTCAACTCAAGCCGTTCTAGCCAGCCGGCAACAGTCAGGCGGCGCTAGCAGAGTTAGAGCCCACGGTTATACACTCTAAGAAAAAACGTGTGTAGTCGGGTGTATCAGGCGCACATGCACCCCTTTCCTGAAAGATGCACCCTCCGTTGCCCAGCCAGTGTATTTGTGCACCGACAATGAGCCTCCTCCTCTCCCTTGAAAACCTCTAGGTGTATCAGTGCACCGCCACGCTAGCCACGCGCCTCGATCAGCTTGTTGTTGGATTCCCCCTTGGGAGTCACTTGTCGGTCCGACAGTTTCTTAGGAAGTATGGAGCTGTTTTGTTCACTCGGTATTGAAAGTAGAGTAGACGCTATGCTTGTTTTAGGCCAATCGGGTCTCCGGGTAGGATCACGTGACTACAGTCTCCAAGCTAGACATAAGGCAGAGCGCGGCACCTGCCTGAAGGCCAAGGTCACGGGTAGCATCCACTGCACTATTAACTTTGGGTCGAACTTTCAAGAGGATATAAGGGACAAAGCCTCCCGCTGTGTTCATTGTTGGGATAACCCTGAAGATAAGCCTTCGCGAGGGCAGCCACTTTTGGCCTTGAAGGAGCTGCTATTTTCGTATACTCCTCTGTTTTCTTTCTCTCCCTAAGATGAAAGCGTGGAAGAAGCTGCGCAGTCGTCGGACCAATGAACCGGAGGCTTTTCTTATCCCTTGAGTCCGCTGTCTGGGCGAGGGTAATGGCAGGAGCGTGATCATGTGGTAAAGGTTTAACGGGTGACGTAGAAGCTCTTTCCGATCCGGGAATGTCTGATTCCCGGCCTAGTTTCTTGTGTGCTGTGCTGCGACCAGCGGGGCTGCCAGAGATTTCGTCCGTGACAACGTATTCGAGTGTACCAAGGCTTCCAGTGTCTGCAAAGTCCTACGTACGTCGGCAACAAGCGATTTCTTCAAAAAAGCCCAAGGAATTCATGTGATGCGTTTAGCGCTCGGTTTGGCAAATTACTTCTTCTGCCACATCGTGTTGAATCTTCACAGACCCCTTTCTTTTCGTGTTTGTGTTTGTGTGGTTTTTCTGCAGTTCCCGTGTCGACATATATCTTGGATTACATATTTCAAGTCCGGTATTTTCATCGTAAGTGCGCTGCAACCTGCTCCTTTGCAGCAATTGACCGTTCCGTTACGGATTACGTCTAAAATTAGGCAGTGTCTATTTCCTAGCAGCCGGGAGAATAATTTCTCCGAAATTCTATCGGCAGTCGCCTGCCATTAGCTGTCTACAGTCATGTGATAACTGCAGGTATAATACTGACTTCCTTATTCTCCCGGCGTTTTGTGAAAACGCGTTTCATGGACACCTTTTCGCTGATACACGTTTTGTAGACACGTTCCGTCGACGCTAACGTTTCACCGTCACTCGTTACGCGAAATACACGCTGTAGGGACAATTCGTCGCGCGTGTGTCTCTGAGGCGCGTGCTCACCGACCTTGCCCACCCGTTCACGTCGCTTCGTGGCAACAGTCTGAGGCGGCTCATTAAAAATTTTACCCTACCTGTGATACCCATATATATCACTTCGCGCATATACTTTGGGGCGGCTCATTACAAAAAAAGTGAAGCTTATAGAGGAAAGCTTATCTGAGCTGTCGATGAAACGTCGTTCGATGAAGTGATTGTGTCGCCAATGAGTGGCGACTGCCGGCAGAATTTCGGGTAAATAATTCTGCCGGCTGCTGAGAGAATAGACACTACCTACGAATCACCTTGGTTCTTGTTTGCTCAGTAATCTTCTCAGTTGTGTAACAGCTTCGTTGTACATCTTCACATATCACGGATTGCTTGCACGTTTGTACTTGTTAACGGAATAGGCTGTCTAATAAACATATAGGAGATTGGAAAACAAACCCTTTTGTCTGTTTACCTGCCTTTTTGTAACCAGCTGGGTGCGTACATTTTTTACAGGTTTCCTTGAGGTGGGTGCACTAAGAGGTGTAATGGTGCATCATTGAATGAGGTGTATATATGTTTCATATGAGCGGGGTGGATGTAGAAACGGTGTAATAGCAAATCCTGTTGGTGGGTGTAGAGAAGGGAATACTAGTACACCTTAAACTGGGGTGTACTTGCACACCGAAACGACAGTGAGGGTGTAAGAAAGGAGTAGTGACACACCCCAATATGGGGTGTACCTGTGCACCCCCGAATGCTGAAGGTGTATAAAAGGGTGCACATATGCACCCTCAAACGGGGTGTATGTATGCACCTCGTTTTGAGGTGTACTTGCACACCTTTATGGGTGTAGTATATATGGCAGCACTTACACCCCCTGTGGGTGTACCCACTACGCCCTTTTTTAGAGTGTACCCTGTCTCCTTGCAACTTGGCAAAGCGTGAACGATAAGCCCCACATTGCATGCCGACGACTTCGATATGCGCTACGTATACGAGCGCAACGCACACATATTGGAGCATGGCGCAGCGAAAAGTCGGATACTTCTTCGCAGTAAAAGCGCGCTCCGGTGATACGTGGTTAGGTTCCGATTGGCCCATCAGGGCCGTCGCTTCAGCCGTACTGGCATGTTATGCGACCACGACTTTCTGGTCTACCTAGTATGTGTTGCTTCAGACGCTAGGCTAAGCGGCGCCACCAGAGTAATAGCTCAAGTTTAAACAAGGCAGCCGCCACTCCCAAGCATACCTAATGTTTCTTGCTTCAGTCGCGAGATAGCGCCAAACCAAACAGTGTTGCAAGTTGCCTCTACGAGCGTTAGGGTTGTGTCACTGCATGTTTCTTTCGTTTCACCGTAACTTTTTTGCCGATTTTCGTTTTCCTTTCGCGTTCCATCGGGGCGATGCGCCTTTAAAAGGAGGCGGGGGGGGGGGATAATTCCGCGCGCAGGGCTAAGCAAGCAACGCTCGGTCACGCCCTTCTAGAAGATTCGTGTTTTTTCTTGTTCAGGGCGTAATTTTTATCATTTCATCCTTGTTTCTTGTTCTCGAAAATGCCTGTTCATTCTCGCCCCGAGCCCGTGACGTTCGAAGCTTTTTTCCCGAACTCGACAGGCCGGCGACCTTGTCGAGTCAGTCTCGCTCTTGCTTGCTGTTATGCCGCCAAATCGCCGCCCGCTTTCCTGCTGCCTCGATGCTCGATGCTCGTTCTTCATTACTTTGTTCGGCACAAATTCGCCATTAAACCTTTATTATCAGTTCACTTTTCGTCCTTTCGTCACCTTCATCCCTGGCAATATGACCATAAATATACGTCATCAAGCGTCATCAGCATGATGTCATCAAGCGTCATAATACGTCATCAGCGCGATTTCACCGCCGAAGCCCCGTGTGCACAAGTTCCGCTTTGGACTTTATATTTGCTCGTTGTGCGCTTCGTGCGATGGACTGTGAGGCGACCGCGTCTACATCAACGGCTTCCACATCGGCAGCAGCGTGTACATTTACGGCGACTTCCGCAGGCAGACGTGGCCGCCCACGCAAATAAGCCACAGCCTCCTTAAGTGACCTCCTCTAGCATCGTTCTCGACGTTGACGTTAAGGTCGTCGTAGAAGTCGTCTTAGACGTCATTCTTGACGTCGTCCTAGATGTCCTTGACGTCGTTCTTGATGTTGTCCTTGTGGTAGCCCTATAAGTCGTGCTTTAGGCGTCGTTCTCGACGTCGTCCTAGGCCTCGTGCTCTATGCGTCGTCGTTCTCAACATCGTTCTAGACGTCGTCCTTAAGGTCCTCCTAGAGGTCGTCTAAGAAGTTGTCCAAGACATCGTCTTCGACGTCGTCCTCGACGTCGTCCTAAACACCATACTTGGCGTCGATCTCGAGGAAGTCGTCCTCGGCGTCTTCCTATACGTCGTCCTAAACTTTAATACGCATAGAAACATTACTCGACATCATTCCTTCCGCGGGACTATAATGCCTTTCGCATTGAGACACGTAAGCAGTCTTAAGTGTACTCGTGTAATATTTTGTTCGTTTTATTATTAATGCTTTAGGCTAGAACAATCTTTTTGTGAAAAATCCTGCGGTATCTTTCGTTTGCCAGCGCCGGGGAGAGAGGGTGAAGCGCGCTACGCTCCCATTGGTCCGGAGCCCTGACGTCAGCACTCATCAAACTCTCCCTCTCTCCCTGGTGCTGAGAAACTGAGCTTGAACTGAGACATCGCAAGGGTTTCTTTAAAACGAGCCCTTTCCTATTCGTCAAAGTTACGCGCATAGCTAACACGGAGCCAGAGAGGAAGAGGCGCCGCGCAGCACCTTATAGAAAACAAAGCCGTAGTGTTGAGTGAGATGGCGTCATCAGAGAAGTTCAACGCTGGGCCCAGATTGGATACGAGTGCTGCGTCAACGCTCGGCTTCAAGTGAAGTTTGAGCCAAACATTGTGTCTAATCTGTGTCCAGCGTTGGCCTTATCTGATGATGCCATCTGATTCAGCACTGCGGCTTTGTTATCTAGGAGGTGTTGCCCCGCAGCGCGGTGGAATGTGGGTGTGCTTAGTTGCCGCTCTGCCTTTGCCGGTTGCTCTTGGCTCTGGATTTCCGTAGTAGCGGTGCGTGGGCTGTGATGTGTGTGTGTAGTTAAAGCGATGAATGCGGTTCCCTCCACGAGTGATATGAATGCGGTTTCTTCCAGAAGTGGTATGGATGTGGTTTTTTCTACGAGTTATATGGATGACCATATTCAAGGACATCGACGATTTCTGAGAGGCAGAGTACAGAAAAAGGAGTGAATACTTACAGAAATTTCGATTGGTGGATTCTTAGGGAATCCGTTAGCATGACCCTTGAGAAACACCCTGCACACAACCGCCCCTTTGGCAAACGCGAGCACTGACCCCGGAACGAGACCAGAAAGGGACAGCGAAAATAGAAAAAACAAAAAAGAAAGTTACAAGGAAAGGCAAAAGAGAAAAGTAAACGGGTCACCATTAAAGTTTCTCAAATGGGCAGGTGCTTAGCGTTTCCAAGGGTCATGTTACAGCATTTCATAAGAACCTACCATGGATCTTCCTGCAATTAACGGGGCTTTTTATGGTTTACCCTGTTACGCCGACAACAATGCCCCTTTCTTTCGCAAGTCTCTAACTCTCGAAAACACTGTGTGTGGGGAAAGGTGATCATCTGGACCTGAGTCATAAGGACAAGGATTACAGAGGGCAGGAAACAAGCTACGAGCAGGATGGGCTGTCAAAACGCAAAGAGAAAGTCCTTCCAAAGTTATGTAAGCTTCTGAACGCGCTTCCAGAGCCCTATATCGGGGATAAAATAAGGGAAAGAACAACTGCCAGAAAGGCAGCAGTGCTTCTCCTTGATCGCTTGTTCCTTTCTTTTTGCTATTTAGTTCTTTTTTGTTTTGTTTTTTATAGAACGTTCGGGTAACGTAAGTGAGGAAGCGCGCGGGGCAAGTGCCGTGTTAATAATGTTTTTTGTGTGTGAGTTAAAAATGTGTTAACGTTGAACTCCGTATATAGTTACTATGGTACTAAGTAAAACGATGCATTCAAGGTGCGCATTGAAAAACCAGCAGAATATGGGATTTTCCGCGTCTTAAAGCCCTGCAATGGCTTTTTACTAATTTTATTTGCCAAACCTGAGCGCACTGAACGTAGTAACTTAATGACACTTTTCTTTTCTCGAATTTCGATTTATTTTAGAAGTTATAGGCAAATTAAAATTACAAAAACAAGCAAAAAATAATCTCCTTCATGACGTCCTTGGTTGCTTGAGTGGCCGTGAACTAGACGAGGGGTGGTGAGCTGAGCGGGCGCTCACGGCTGCCGTACTCCGTGTCGACGGCGCGAGAGGGCGCCACTAAAGCGTGTTCTGGATAGGCTGTATGTAGCGGGCAGCTAGAGCGGCTCTCATTGCATTTGCTGCGCGATTAAACACAAATTCGGCATGACACTTCATTGGCCACAAACGACAGCAAACACGGGGTAAAGATCAGTTCAGAATGGGAGCCGCTTCGCGCTGCCATACCGCGAAACGGCCAAACCGCAAGACAAAGCTGCTCACCGAAGGCCTTGGGAACGCTCAGAGCCGGCCGGGTCCTTCGGTCCCTACGGCCGCAGCGCCGCCGCGTACATCCGGGACCTTTCCGTTTCGGCGCCTGATCCCACTACTCTTTTCTAGTAGGCGCCGCCTTTTCCACCGATTGGTGGCGGGTATGTCGACAGATCATTTCTTGTTTCCGTACTTTATCAACTGCATTTGTTTCTTTTCTGATCTCAAATACTGAACAAAAACTACTTTTATAAATAATTGAAACGGTTCGCGCCACTTATATTTTGTATTTCGACTAAAAGAAGCTTTTAGCGGCTCTGACCAGTAGTAAGCCCAGGACCTAAGACGTCACATTACGCGCGCTTTCGGTACCGTGGGTCGCCCCCGTCGGTGGAGGAGGTTTCCGCGTCGTCCGGTTAAAATATGACGCACTGATATTTAGTGACTCTCTCCGCCCGCTGGCGCCCGAACCCAAGAGACGTGGAAACCGCAAAAGGTGACGCAATTATGATTGCAGGGCCCCTTTAAGAATATTGCATGAACATGCGTTAATTGATCTTGTAAGATGTCCTAAAGATACTACCCGTACTGGAACCGCGTAGAATAATAATGTGGGTTTTGTTTGCTCCTGCTTATTGCAAATGAATCATTATAATGTCAATGAAGTCGATACAAAGTGCGCAATGCAGGACTATCTCCGGAAATCAGGCAACTACATTTTTAATTATGTGTACCCTAGTTAAGATACTCTGCAGCGAAAGTAATAGGGGTAGTGCTCTAAATGTTTTATGAAGAAGGAATTTAGCAACTTCCCTTAAATACTTTTCCTGGAAGTACCCTGTCCAACACTTATCTTCACATAGATAACAAATTTGACACACGTGACATTCATACTCTCCCGCCTCTTTGAAGCCTAGAAGCCTTTTCAACTTCGTACTGTTGCTACGATCCATTCAAAACGCTCTCCAAAACACCATATGTCGGCGATAAATTTGAAACGCATGTCACGCGCGTAACTGGGCCTAATTTCAATTCCTCGATAAATTGGCATCTTTTAGCCGTTAGTTTGGAGACATTTGATAGAGCGAGGCTTTGCTAAAAAAGATTGAAAAATAAAGATGCCTCAATCGGTACCGCCTCGAGGGCACAACCAATTTAAAGCCAATTTGAAATAAAATTAATTGGATCCTTTGGATCAATTGGTAATTTCTGTAAAAGCCAATTGGAAGTAAATGAAACCAGTTATATGGGAGAGCAAGTGGAACGGCCCGCGAAAACCAACCGGTACTAAAAGTACCCAAGTGCCCGACTCACCTCCAACTCCGCTACTAGGACACGAGCGTGCCTCACAGCGGGTCCGACGATCACTGAGTGGCAAGCATGAACCACACAGCACCGTCGCAGTGATCACCTCTATATCCCTCGGCTAGTTTGGAGACAAGGGGAGGAGGAGGAGGAGGAAACTTTATTATTCTTCCGGGATCAGGTATTGGGGGTGGTGGAGGCCCAGAGTGCCGCCGCGACCGCCAGGGCCCGGGAGGTGGTCAGGACTTGGGCTGACTCTTCCGAGTCGCGCAACATCTGCTGAAGAGGGGAGGGAAGAGGGTGATATGGGTCTGCGGGGCATTCGCAAACTGAATGCCAGTGAGTGTGGAGTGCCCCGCGGGCAGGACAGGCGGGTGTGGTAAAAAGGTGTTGGTGAGTGTGTATTAGTTGTGTTCGGTAGGGGAAAGTGTGCGTTTGTAGGAGGCGCAGCATGTGTGCTGCCTCTTGGGAGAGGTGTGGATGCGGGGGTGGGTATTGGCGGCGGATTAGGCGGTGATGCAGGGTAATATCCCTGTATTGCAGGAGGGGGGTAGGCTTGCCTGCAGGGGGATCGCGTGTAGGCGCAGTTGAAATGGCGGCTCGGTCGATAAGTTCGCGAGCACGATCGTACACCATCTCATTAGCGCCCACGCCTGTGTGGCCTGGTGTCCACAGCAGGGTCACGGTGTCGGATGGAGGGTTGGTTTGTGAGAATTTGGAAGGCCATGGGGGAGATATTGCCGCTAATAAAGTTGCGGATGGCCTGCCGAGAGCCAGATAGGACGAATTGGGGGGTGAGGCTCTGGGCGAGCGCAAGGGCAATGGCCGCTTCCTCCGCCGTGGTTGTGTTCGTAGTGAGGACGGTGGCCGCCGTGACGTTTGGTGGTGGATGTTGGCCCAAAACAGTTACACAGTGTGCAGGTTTGTGAGGGTAGGGTGTGGCATCAGTGTATAGTGTGCATGGTTTTGGTAGGTATAGTTTGGCGTGGACGTTAGCTCGTGCTAGTCACCGGGCTTTATGGAAAGTTGGGTGCATGTGGCGAGGGATCGGGTGGACTCGGATGCGGTTACGTATGTGCGGTGGAATGAGGAGTGGGGGGATAGGGATGGTGGGGGGGAGTATGTTTATAGTGTTAAGAATGTAGTGCCCTGTGGGCGAGGATACGAGGCGGGTGAGTTGGGACTTGTGGTAGGCGTCTAGGTGTTCGCGCATTGTGTTGTTTATGCCGAGGTCGAGCAGGCGGTGCGTTGGGGTGTGAGGGGGGAGTAGGAGAGCATGTCTATATGTCTTCCTGAGCAGCGCATCAAGGGAGTCGAGTTGGGTGGGTGTAAGGTTAAGGTAGGGTAGCTGGTATAGGATACGGTTAAGTAGAAAACTGTGGACGAGTCGGAGGCGATCCTGTTCCTTGATGCCGTGGTGTTTAGTGGCGATCCTCCTAATGAGGTGCGTGGTTTGGGTAACATATTTCTTTACGTATTGGAGGGTGGGTGCGGGTGATCTGTTATGTGTGAGGGTGAGGCCTGAAAGTCGAATTTGTTGTGTGTGTGGTATTGGGCTAGAGTGTATAAAAAGTTAGAGGTGTTTTTTTTTTTTGGGGGGGGGGGTTTGGCAAGGGGGCGTAAAGGTGAGGAGAGCGGATTTGTGTGGGGAGCATTGGAGCTCCAAAAGTTCGATGTGATGTATGACTTGGTTTAGGCCGTGTTGAAGTGTTGCTTTAATGTGTTGTTCGGAGCAAGAGTGAACCCAAAGGGCAATGTCATCTGCGTACAATGGGCTGCGTAGCGTGGGGATAGGGAGGAGAGGGCGAGATAGTGGGATTAGGGAGAGGTTAAAGAGCATGGGCGAGAGGACCGCTCCTTGTGGCGTTCCGCGGTCTAGCATGTGGAAAGAATCAGACTGGATATGACCCAAACGAATGGTAGCGGTACGTTGTGCGGGAAAGTTATATAGTCGTAGAAGTGTAGGCCTAGGTTTTCGGATGAGATTGCCTGAAGGATGTTATGGGGTGAGATATTGACAGAGGCCTTTTGGAGGTCCAGTGAGAGTATAGAGGTGTGTTCTCGTTACGGGGGGTGTTGGTGGAAATCATGGTGATACTGTATAAGGGCGTCTTGCGTGGATAAGTTGGGTCGAAAGCCGATCGTATTGGGCAGGTAGGTTTGTGTGTGTTCAAGGTGCGCATTGACGTGATTCTGCAGGACGTGTTCGAGAAGTTTGCCGAGACAAGAGGTAAGTGAGATGGGGCGAAGGTTATGTATGGAGGGTTTTTTTCAGGTTTTGGGATGAGGGTGATGTTGGAGTGTTTCCAGGTGGAGGGAAGGGTGTGGTTAAGTTAATGTTGGTTGAAGAGTTGTACAAGGTGTTCTAGGACGTCCTCATTGAGGTCACGCAAGAGGGGGTTTGTGATGTTGTCATGTCCTGCTGTGGTGTTGCGTTTGAGGGCTTGCACCGCCGCTTGTAGTTCTGCAAAGGTGAGGGGGCGTCGAGCTCTGGGTTGAGGTTACCGGTGTATTGTGGAGCACCAAGACGGTGTGATGAGGGAGGCGGGACGTATATTGAGCGGAGGGTGTCGCATAGGGCAGTTGGTGAGAGCTGAGTGTCCGCTATAATTTGTGTGGTTTGGTGACGAGATTGGGTCTTAGTAGTGCGCGGGTCGAGTAGGGCATGGAGGATGTGCCAAACCTTCTTAGTGGAGAGCTGGCCTCGCATTTCGTCGCAAATATTGTTCCAGTTGTTCCTGGCTAATGTGAGTGCGTGCGTCTCGATCTTAGTGCGGAGAGTTTGTAGTTTGAGGCGAAGGTTGCGTCGGTGTCTATGTTTCCGCCAGCGCTGCTCTAGGCTGGTGTAGGCCTCCCAGAGGTTACGGAGGTTGGTATCTACATATTCCGCTGGGGAAGGAGGGTCGATAGTTTTGGTTGCAATCTGTTTAGCTGAGAGAAGGTGGGTCATCCATTGTTCTAGGTCGGAGCCACAGGTGGTGGACGGTGGGAGTGGGCATTCGGTACGGAAAAAATCCCAATCTTTGTGTGTTGGTGGTGGAATTAGGGGGTTGTGGAGATGCCTTTGAGGGTAAGACAGGTGCTGGTGATGTAGTGATCGCTGCTAAGTGTGTGTGGTATTTTGGAGCTGTGAAGGGTGAGTCGTCAAGTGCTAAAGGTGAGGTCAGGAGTGGTATCGCGCTGGGCACTGTTGCCAATGCGTGTGGGGGAGGAAGGGTCGGTGTGGAGGGTGAGGTGCAGGGAGTGGGTAAGTTCAGAGAGTAGGCGGCCTTTGCGAGTGGTATAAGAGTAGCCCCACTCTATTTTAGGGGCGTTGAAGTCACCTACAATTAGGAGAGGGTCACGTTTAGTGAGAGCAAGTGCCTGCTGAAAGATGTATTTGAAGGATATGTGTTTGGATTCAGGCGGCTATAGATATTAAGAACGTGTAGGCGGGTGACAGGGGATTTGGGAAGGTGGATTGTGGTGAGTATATCTGGGATTGGTGAGGCGAAAGTTTGGTGCTGGGTATCAATACTGCGATGTACACAGGGTGGCTATCTGGGGAAATCCAATGGGAAGTGAGATGCATAGTCGTTGAGCTTGGGTGAGTGGTATGTTTCCTGTAGTGCTATGAGGATGGGGGGTTGGGTATGGCTGCAATGAGTGCTTGGATGTTGGCTCTTTTAGTTCGAAAACCGCGGCAGTTCCATTGCCAGATGTGTTGTGGGTTAGAGGTCCGGGTCATTTTTGGGGGTTATAGGTATGGGTGTGGAAGTTGGGGCGACAAGGTGCAGCCATTGTAGAACTTCTTGATGTAGGGGATGTACCGATTCCTGGATTGCATTGCTTTGGGCAGAGGTGTGTTGGCGGTGGTTATCGAAAACCGTTTCTATTCCGGCGCGTAGGGTGGCTATTTCTGCGTTGCCTGAGGATGTGGAGTGAGGGTCAGTATTGGGGGCAGTGCTGGTTTCTTATTCGGGGGAGGTGGTTAGCTGATCGGGTGACGGGGCTGGAGGGTTGTGGGACGTTTGGAGTTGCTGTTTAGGGAGACGGTTTTCCGCATGTAGGCGCTCATTGTCTGCGCGAAGGAGGCTGATAGTGTTACGCAATTGCTGCATTTCCTGCCGCATTTGGCGCATTTCGTCTTGCCATGTGGAGGGCGGGGGTGGGGGTGGGTGAATTGGGGGAGTTGGGAGCAGAGCTGCGCGCACCTGGCCCTGAGCGGCTTGGGCTGTAGGTGAGTCCGGGTGTGGTGAAGGTCGTGGTAATGCGGTCAGGTCCGGTCCCGGGGATGGTGGGGGGTATGTTGGGTAGGATTTTCGGTAGGGTGCGGCGAGGCTGGAAGCGTTTAGGGCATCCCGCTGCACCTGTCAGGTGATCTGGTCCACAGAGGATGCAGCAAGGCTGGCAGGGGTGATTTTGTGTGGGGCCCAGTGTATCACAAATAGTGCAGTGGGGTTTCCGTGAGGGTTTGGGGCAGACGTCTCGCCTGTTGTGAGCCGACCAACAGGCCATGCATGCTTCGGTTTTCCTCTTGTAGGGGTAGCAACGAAGAATTACCGCACGGTACCGCACCCAGAAGGGTACATGAGGCCCCAAAAGAGGACTTGCACGATGCCCGTGTCTTTGATGCGACGGGCGTCGAGGACTGTTATGGTGGGGTTATGACGCGTGAGGCTTTCCATGATTAGTGGTTCAGAGTCTTCTGCTGGGATCTGGAATATTGCTCCTGGCGTGGTGATGCTGGGTGGGGGTGTGTGGCTTTGGACGGGGTAGTGGGTAGCGTTCCAGGTGATTGCGTTGGGGTCCATGTATTGTTGGGCTCTGCGTTCATCGGGGGTACTTACTACGATGAAGTTTGAACGGGTGTTTATGCGTACTACGTCTTGAGCGAAGTCTGTTATCTTGGCTTGATGGAAGATGCAATCGGCTAGCTGGGCTGCATTAGTTTTGCTGAGGTCCAGACCGCCCTGAGGACGAATGACAACCTTGAAGTCATCAGGGGGAGCGGGGCCTCTGGCGGGGTGGTAGGTTTCTTGCGATGTTGTCGGCGTTTTTGTTGGGGCTTGTGGGGTCAGCAGCGGGTGTGGTGGTGGCTGAAGTAGCGGTTGTTGCTGCGAAGCGGGAGCGGTTTGTCTTCCCTCCAGGTTCATGCAGAATGTCGGGATCGATTTCGTCCCTTTCAACCATGTATTCGACACGCGGTGGCGTGATTAGAGTCGAGGTGTTACCCGGAGAAGTTGGGAGCTGCTGCGGCGGCGAGTTAGTGGCAGGCGGCGGCGGGGAGTTTGAAGTTCCCGCTTCGGCGGCTGGTAGGAGGCGCTCATGTCGGTGCGTTGAGTGGAGCGAACCGCACGTGCGCAGGTGGATGCTGCCTCTGTCGCTAAGGGCAGACGTCGAGCCGGCGGCCGCCTCGCCAGGTGAAGGCGACGTTAGGCTTAGCGAGGAGTGTCGGCGTGGCCGGTCATAATTCAGTGGTAATTCACGTATTCGGTATCGATGGGCGAAGATGTTGGCACCGATGTGGTCCTGGTGACGTTAGGAACGCTTTGGTATCAATTCGATTGGTTTGGTTGCGATGGTATAAAGCTATAACCAGGTGGAAGCGGAGCCCATGCGGAGCACGTCCAGCCGGGGCGCGAATCTCTCGGGAGACAAGATACTTATTACGTATTTATGTCATTTCAGAAATTACAGTGATAGTACTTTGTAATGTAAATTAAGAAATACATTCGCTGCGCCGTTAGTGGAATATTACTCTCCCACTTCTCTTACCAAGCCAAATTTCGTGAGAAAAACATTGTAGCTGTTGTTGTTACTGCAATAAAATTTAAAAAAGCAAACAAGCAAGATGATTTAAGCAAGTTTGGATTTCAAGGGTCTGTAAAGCATGGTTGAACAAATTTGTAGGAGTATGTGAATGGTGACTCCGGGCAAGAAGCGTAGTGTCGTTTCTACCTTCAGCACTGTTGGAAGACGGGCTATTTAATGGTGGGGGAGGGGACCAGACCCCACGACATACACGAGTTGTATACTTACAAATAGATGTTTAGTTGTTGATGAAATGGCAAATATTGGGTCAACAAAACGGATCTGATTAATGTTTCTCCCATGACATCCCATTCATTCGTAACGTCAACCCCTCCCCCCCCTCTCCAGCCTGTCTCCTATATCCGCCCAAGGTAAAAGGAGCCTCTTATCGTGGTTTTCCCTCCTACGAGTACTGTGACGACTGGGAATGAGTCCCACGCTATTCGATTTGAACCGATTTTGAAGATCTACAGAAAGTTAATTTTAGTCACGACTGCTAGGTCATGGCTGCACCTTATGTTACAAAATAGAAAGCACTATGTCCGTCGATTTTCTTTTTGTCAACGGATTTCTGAATATTAAGAACAAACAAGGCGTTGTTGGGTTGAACTGTACGCAAACTGCCGGATACAGTCTACAATATCGCAATATATCCAGCCTTTAAAAAGCATACTACGAAGAACGTAAAACAAAAGGCAATACATATAAAAAACAGAGGAATTCGCAATCTGGAAGGGCTGTAAAATGGACAAACCAACAACACTCAAGAACGAAAGCAACATACAAGGCATGACAGGCACCTGCCATGTCGTTTGCGCAGCTTTTCTTATCCTTTGTTTGTGCACATTCGTGAATTTTTCTTCTTTAACGTATACCACACTCGAAAACGCAGTGCGCCTACTGGTGCGCAAAGTACTTGGGAGTTTCAATCGCTACACTCTATAGTGGCAGCTCGGTGAATAATGAAGCTGAAAAATTCCGGTGGCTTAACTCGGCTATGCCAGGATACACGTATGGTGAGCTTATGTGCACAAAACGAGAGGCGCTATCAAGCGGCTCCGGTGCAGCGTCAGACTTGGCTGCTGCGCAACGGAGGCGCACGGCTGGGCACGCGGCGGCGCCAGTGCGTCTGCCGTGGCTATGACGTCACTCCTCTGGAATGCGCAGACCGCCGAGGCGGGCGCGGCGGCGGCGGAGCGCGCTGCTACAGCGTACTAGAATACTTGGGTAGTGTTGGGACCGGAGGGGCTCGCCTGAAGCGCGTGGTATTGATCGCGACAGGTGTCGACACCGGCGCGTTATCCAGAAGGTGTGCGCATGCGCGGCTGCACGCGCGAAAATATGAATCTTTGGTGGAGTGCACATAGGATTTCTGATACAGCTACGACCTGCCAGCGGTCATACCGCGGCATCAATTACGCTGCGGGACGATGGTTAGCAACATGATGCTTCAATGTATTGGACGGTACAAGCTACATTACCCTTCCTTTACATAAAAACAATTGCGACTTTAAAGAAGCGGATTGCAAGTTGTTTCAGCGTAGAATTAGCTGCGACTTTCGGTTTGTCGGATGGTGAGCATTTTAAATGAAATGCCCATTTCCTTGGTCGCAAAGGACGAACATTAGATATTTGAAAGGGATATCTAATAGCTCTGAAGCAGTGTTTTTTTTCGCTATCTTATTTTATAATGGAACGAAACGGCACATACTAAAGTCCGAGAGTGTTTTAGCATGTTTTTAATACCTCAGGTTAACTTCTCTGTCTTCTTTTCTGTCCGTCTTCTTTTTCTTGACCTTAATCAGCTCGCTTCACTTGTCACTCATTCTTGTGTTCATTTATGTGACGAACCACCCAAGCGACTGTCGCAAAGGGGTGAGAATGTTTTATTTCTTCATGGCTGCCAAGACCATCCGAGGACCACCCGACATTCACTTGTAAGAAATGGCTTATAAGCCGTGACAATTTTTATCACGCGTTTTAACATTGAACTTAAGTCCAAAAACGGAGACAACGTGGGCTGAACAAGTAATGCTTTATAAGATTCAAAGAAGAGAACAAGCAACTATTTCACATCATTTAGACCAGGAAACAACAGCACACGTAATTAAGGCAAGGTAAAAGTTGTAATAGTTTACAGCACGGCATTGAAATACATGGTTACAATGTGCAGCACATACATGGCCCTGAAGGTATACTTGGCATACCACATCAGGTAAGTTGTCGAAACAAATGGACACCGCCCTTTCGATGCTGATCTTGTTAGACTTCGGCTCAAGAGCAGTCTCCAAATAAGCAACACCGTCGAAGTTGCTGAACTTGTGAACAGCCCAGTAAAGAGTTGGCATAGTCAGGGACCTTCGTGCGTCGCGATCGATGCCTTGTGGAATCACGGCAGGAGCTTCGCTGTTCACCACTGGTGACAACGGGTCAGTTTCCCGAGCGAGCCCCGAACGCTTTGCAACGATGGGCTCTGGTGAACTTGCCTTCCGCTTCCTTTCCTCTCGTCCTGCGGGAAGGTCATCACTCAGGTCCTGGGGTGCACTTGGCAGCAGAGTCGGTACCGCGTCTGGCGTAAGCGCTGGGTGTCCACGGGGGATCCTCACTTCCTTTCCGCCGATGATGTGGACGTAGTCTCGAAGGCTGAAGCGGGGCTCGAAGTACAGCTCGCAGACAGCGCTTGTTTCTTCAAGACGCTTGTCCGATCGCTGCAGATTCTCCTCCAAAGATCTCTTTTGGCTCTGTCCTTTGGAACGCCGAAAAGGGACGCCGTTTTCAGTCCTTTCACTCAGATGAGGCCCGTTTTGCAACCAGGTGCAGAGCAAGAGTTCTGTCGCTGTTTCGCCGGCGGCGTTTCGGCACTACCCGTGCACCATCCGCAAAATCAGAACACAAGATTCAAAGCATATTACGATCGAACACACGGAACTATGAAATCGTGGTCCCAACACGCGCACCGCTCGCAGGAAAGGCTACAAGCGCGAGCTCCTTGCTCTGGGGCACATCTCGGCGGCACGTGACTTTAGGCGGCACAAGCTCTCGTGCACCAAGGGCAGCTGCCAACGCTATGAGCTCGCGCTTCTAGCCTTTGCTGTGGTACAACATAAGGTGAAACGGGGTGTATAAAATCGTGGTACCGACCAGTGTTGCGGAGTTGCCACTCCGGAGTTGGAATGATTCCGGAATCATTCCGCATTTTCGCGACCCCGGAATGGAATGGGAATGGAATGGCGGCAACGTTGAGGGGAATGGAATGGGAATGGAATTCGGTGCCTTTTGCCCGGAATGGGAATGGAATGGGCCCGGTTCTTTATATTTTTTTATTCATTCATTATTATTAATTTATATATATATATATATATATATATATATATATATATATATATATATATATATATTTTTTTGGGTTTTTGGGGGGGGGGTTTGGTTACGTGCAGCTATACCGAGCCAGTCAACGAGTCAGTTGTTCAGAAATAAAATGATTACGAAAAACAAGCGTCAAAGCAAAGAGCAGAGGGAGAAGAAGAGGGGGGGGGGTCGGGTCGGCGGTGGCGGATTCACGGACGCGCTGGCGACGGGTTTCACTGGTGTTACACGAGAGCGAAATAAAAAACCAAGCACCAAGCAAAAGAAACGAAGGGTGCGGCATAGAAAGAAACTGCCATGCACGGCTCCTCATCGTCCTTCTTGTCTTGCTTTTTGTTACGACGTGGCAGAGCCCGTCGCGAGTAAGACAGGCGTCCGGTGGTGGCTGAACGACTCCGAGGTTTATCTCTGCTCTGAAGAAGACGAGGTTCGAACGCCACGTGCGAAAGCGAAAAACCACACAATCTAAAGAAAAAGAAAATATACGCACGTGCTTTGGCACGTGACAAATATGATTACAAAATACAAAAGAAAACGTCCGTAGAAAACAATAACCTGGGGCTGCGTTTTCTACAATTCTCTCTTCTTTAGAAGTGAAACCTGTCGACGGGTTTTCGGGTCCTGCTTGAACGCCGCAGCGTCGCTTCTGCCTGGAGTTCCACTGGGATTGCCGTCGGCGCGTCTGGATGGTGGCTTTCATCGTTTGTGATCGCCGAAGGTGATGATATTGTCGGAGGCCGCGTACCGGCCTGCTGGTCTAGCAGGTGATCCTCTTCCGGTATCCTTCTCCGTACTTGGTCAGCGTGGCGATGTACCACCTTTGATGGCGTTGAGACAGTCAGCATTCGCGACCCAGAGGTGGACTTGACTTGACCAGGCGTCCAGTTGTCCCCATCCCCGTAGTTGCGAAAATACACAGGATCCCCAGGAGCAAAATTCCATCCGGGATCATCATTCCTAGCGTCCCGTGCAACCGATGGAAAGCAGGTGTCGATCCTCGATCGAATTTGATAGCCCAGCAGGACTTCCGACGGAGATCTTCCGGAGGCTTGTGGCGTTCTTCTGTAATTGAACAGCATCCGGACAAGGTTAGTTTCCAAGTTCTCACCTCGCATCTTCTTAATCCCGTCTTTGACGGTGCGCACGGCCCTTTCCGCCAAACCGTTGGATTGCGGGTGGAAGGGAGCGGTTCGAAGATGCGAAATGTTGTTCATCGTGACAAACGTCTTAAACTCCTGACTTGTGAATTGAGTCCCGTTATCTGACACCAACGTGCGCGGAATTCCAAATCGACTGAACAACATACGTAACGTTGCTATCGTTGATTGAGTGGTCGCGTGAGACAATGGTACGGCTTCGATCCATTTGCTGTGTGAATCGACAACAATTAGTACCATTTTCCCCTTTATTGGCCCAGCAAAATCAATGTGTATTCTTGACCAATTTTCTCTGGTCTCGGGCCAATTAACTGGCTCTTTCGCACTTGGCATAGGCATAGCTTGAACACATTCCTTGCAAACTGCCGCCTGGCTTTCAATTGCCCTGTCAAGACCTGGCCACCAGAACTTTGACCGCGCGACCGCTTTCATTGAGGATGCTCCCTGGTGGGTTTCATGAAGCAGGCTTATCAGTCGTTCCCTCGCCTTTGCTGGAATCACGACCCGGTGACCCCAGTACACGAGGTCCTGCGCTACTGAGAGCTCGAGCTTCTTGTCATAGAATGGTTGTAATTCGACTTCTAGGTGCTTTCGGCTCGTTGGCCATCCATCTAGGATGTATCTTTTAACTTTTAGGAGCACGTCGTCGCCGGCAGTCAGATCTTTCAGCTCTCTGGTGGTTACGGTCCCTTCGTCAAAATTATGCAGTGCTAAGACATACTCCGGAAGCTCCATTGAGCTACATGATTCCTTAGACGTCGGTAGCGGTAACCGACTTAAGGCGTCTGCGTTGAACATCAGTTTACCAGGCTGGTAGTCCAGCTTGTACTGGTAGCCCCCAAGTAGCAGTGCCCAACGCTGGATCCTTGCAGCAGCCATGGCGGGGGTCGGCCGGCCTGGCTTTAGCAATCCCAGGAGTGGCTGGTGGTCGGTTACCAAGGTAAACTCTCTGCCCAAGAGGTAATCGCGGAACTTGGTCACACCAAAAATGAGAGCGAGTGCCTCGCGTTCCAACTGGGAGTAATTTGTTTCCGCAGCAGTTAGGGTACGTGAGCGGAAACCGATAGGCCTGTCCTCCTTTCCTACACGGTGAAACAACACGGCCCCAACACCGTACGGTGATGCGTCACACTCCAAGCGCAGTTCTTTCGCTGGGTCGAAATGTGTCAACACGTTTCCTGTTGTTAAAGCTTTCTTTGCTTTGATAAATGCCTCGTCCTGTGCCGGGCCCCACACCCAACGACAGCCCTTCTCTAAAAGTTGATACAGCGGCGATAGCAGTGTGGACATTTGTGGTAGGAATCTGCTGTAGAAGGTCAACATGCCGATAAATGAGCGCAGTTCACTCACGTTTTTCGGACACGGAGCGCCAGCGATGGCCTCAAGGTTCTTTTCTGTTGGGTGCAGTCCCTCTCCGTCAATCTGATGGCCAAGGTAGGTGACCGATTCCTGCCTGAATCTGCACTTGTCCTTGCGCAACTTCACCCCGTGCTCTCGGAATCGCTGCAAAAGACATTTCAGTTTTGTTCCATCATTAGAGCTTTGTTCCGAAAGTATGACGTCATCCAAGTAGGCTTGCACATCTGGAAGACCTTGGAGGACACATTCTATCTTGCGTTGAAAGATAGCGGGCGCTGAGGCTATTCCAAATGGTAATCGGTTATAGCAAAAGAGGCCACGATGCGTGTTGATAACTGCAAGCTTCCGCGATTCCTCATCGAGAGGCACTTGGTTATACGCGTCCCGCAAGTCTAGAGTGCTGAAACGGTCACCGCCATTCAGACAAGCAAACATGTTCTCGATAACCGGGAGCGGGTACTGTTCTAACGCACAAACAGGATTCAGTGTCACCTTAAAATCCCCACAAATACGTACAGTCCCATCTTTTTTTAGAACCGGCACAATGGGCGTAGCCCATTCAGAGTATGCAACTGGTGAAATAATGCCGGCCTGTTCTAGCCTATCCAACTCCAGGGATACTTTCTCTCGTAAGGCAAACGGAATAGATCTTGCCTTGCAAAACTTTGGAGTTGCTCCATCCTTGAGGTACAGATGCGCAGGTGGTCCCTGAATGAGTCCAAGCTCTGGAGAGAAGAGGTCTTCGTACTCGTCCAGCAGACTCTGGAGACCTTGCTGCTGGCCACAGGGAGATTTCGGGACTGCTGTCAGGCTCAAAACAGGAACGTCACGTTGATTCAATTTCTGAATCAAGTCTCTTCCGCACAAACATGGACCTCGGCAATCCACGACGGTCAATGTACCCTGTACGGTCGTCGACTGGTATACCACTTTCATGGTTAACTCTCCGATAACTGGAATTGATCCCATGTAGCAACCCAACTTCACTTGAGGCTTTTGAAGTCTTGGCCAAGTTTTGCGATGCCTTTCGTACATTTCTCTCGTTATGACGCAGACAGGTGACCCGGTGTCAATTTCCATGACCAGATCAATTCCACCCCACGTAAACGTGCGTCGCACTGGCGGCACAAGCGTCCTTTCTTTTAGGGTTACCAGATTCCAAATCTGTGTGGTCAGGCTGTCGTCATCTTCGTCCAGGGACTCTACTGCTCGTAGTTGGTTGTTTTGTCCCCTGGCGCTCTTAGGGTTACGACACTTGCGAGCCAAATGCCCTTGTTTGCCACACTGGAAACATTTTGCTTTCTGCCATTTACAGTTGCTACTGCTGTGATTGGCATTACCGCAGCGTTCGCAGCCTACTGGTGAATGCAGCGATGTCCTGGCAGCGGAAGGCATCCTCTGCTGACCCTTCAGTGTGTGTACTTCGGATGGCCCACTTTCCCGCGACATTTTTTGTGCGTCGGCTTCTGCAGTTTCTGCTGCCACGGCTAGTGCTTCGGCGTCCTGCAAGCTCAGCTCTCGTTTGGCCAGCAACTGTTTCTGCAGATTCTTTGATCTGACGCCGCAAACGATTCGGTCTCGTAACAACCTGTCCAATGTCGTCCCGAAGTTGCAGTTATTAGCAATTCTTCTTATTTCGACGATGAATGCGTGCACTGATTCTCCTTCCTCTTGACATCGATTGAAGAACTTGAAACTCTCCGAAATCTCATTTGGTTTCGGGTCGTAGTAATCGCTCAGAGCACGGACCGCTTCGTCGTACGTTAGCGAATTCGGCTTCCTGGGCGCCACCCTTCCGCAAAGCACTTGTATCGTACTTGTTCCCAGCGCTGACACCAGCAGAGCCCTTTTCTTAGCATCATCCACCACATCGTTGCCTTCAAAATATGACTCTATCTTCACGAGGTAAGCGTTCCACTTATCTTGTTCGTCGTCAAACTGCGGCAGATGGTGGGCCATGCTTGGAGCGTTGCCGGTTATCCTTGGAACCCCTGCGTCACCAGATACCGTCCCTGCCGTTGTCTGTTCATCACCCGCCTCTTGGTTCATGTGCTTGAAACTCGTCGCCACTGTTACGACGTGGCAGAGCCCGTCGCGAGTAAGACAGGCGTCCGGTGGTGGCTGAACGACTCCGAGGTTTATCTCTGCTCTGAAGAAGACGAGGTTCGAACGCCACGTGCGAAAGCGAAAAACCACACAATCTAAAGAAAAAGAAAATATACGCACGTGCTTTGGCACGTGACAAATATGATTACAAAATACAAAAGAAAACGTCCGTAGAAAACAATAACCTGGGGCTGCGTTTTCTACACTTTTTTTTCTTTTTTCGATGGCATGGAGAAGGCACGCGCGCGCAAAGACTGAGATCATGGGAGCGGGGGCGACTCATAACTCGCTGAGCTCTGATAACTCGTTGACTCCCTCGCCACCGAAAGATGACCGGTTATTATTTTCTTCTAGTTCGAGGAGCGTTGTTTAGCAGGTGGCCAACCCTGCTGCCTTCCACGTTCATTCGCGCCATTCGCGCGCACTCCTTTGAAGTGAGAAATCTGGGTTTGCTGCGGCACAAAGGGAGAGTCACTTTCTTTTATTGCGCTTTGCTCCGACGCTTGTTTTTTATACTGCATTTTTACGCGTAAGTCCGCCTTTTACTTGGTCTTTGTTCCGATGCTTGTTTTCTGTGTTATATTTTTTACATTCAGGTGGGTTAGGGTTACAAGCAAGCTAGCGGATTCCCGTTAATTTCCTTTGACTTTAGTCTCTGCATGCTTTGTTTCCCCTTGCGATGGACCGCTGCGGACACTACGAGTCACCCCAGGCAATCCAGCACCGTGAGCTTAGTAAAATCAGTGCTTTTTTGGGGCAGTTGGCATTTTTTGCAATTGTCTATGCGTTTGATAATGTCAGCTTTGAACTGCTTATACCGGCAGCACAACAAGGTTGGGCAGTATCGTATTTCAGCAATACATTCCGTATCTGTATTTCTGTATCGCAATACATTTGTTCAGCAGTATCTCTATTCCTGTATCAAATACATGTGGAATGTTCCTTTTTATCGCGATAATATGAGGATGAAATGTATTTCGTTACATTTCTTAAACAACATCTCCCCTCCCCCCCAAAAAAAAAACAACAAACAAACAAAACAAACAAGTCCAAACGCCTTTTTTATTTTTTATTTCTGGTGACATTAGGGTCAAGGATATATAATGGTGCATTGTTACTACGCTGAGCAAGGTTCCTTCCGATTTCACAAATTATTTTTCTCTTCTGAGAAATGTTGCTTAGTCGGGACTCGAAACAGGTAGCGCACCAGGAGTTGAGTCGGAGCATCTTATACCGCAGGTCCCTAGGTAGGAATTCCATGAGTCATTGTTTGCTGGCATTCAATGCCCGCTTCAGTTAGAGCCTTGAGAAATAGGAAATCAAAGGAAGTGGTGCTTGGCCTGTGGGCGAGTACCTGAGTCACAGTCCGCAGGAAGACGAGTCTGGCGGTTGTTGACTTGAAATAGTAGGATGACTGAAGCAGTGAAATTCAACACATATCCGAATGCGTCTGCGCCTGTAATATTGCACTGCTCAAGGTACGTCATCAGCCGACGTGAACGTGACCCGCTGCTCTGGTGATCCGATAACCAGGAAGGAGGCCAGAGTTGGCCTCGCTGTGCCGACCCAGACTTCGTGCACCTGCGACTCGTCTCGAGCGTGCTGTTTCTCGGAGAGCTCGCAGCTGTGCCGACCGTCTCGGGTCGCAATCCACAAGGTCTCTGTTTGGATGATGCTAGGCGAAACTTGAGGACTGCCATTCATGCGCTGGAGGCGGAGTGTCGGCAGGAAGGACCGTCAGAACAGGGATGCCACCGTATCGATTTTTCAACCGTAACAAAAGATAAGACATGTGCTCCAGGATGCCTCAGGTGGTCCACCCCCTATTCTCAAAAATTCCAAATACAATTGCATACATGATCTTCAACGAGGTCACCTACAACGAAAGTACGTATTGTCCTTTCATACAGCAGCGTGGGGAAAGTTTCATGTTCAAGGCAACACCGACAGATACAAGAATACTAGTTCATTCCACAGTGACGTCATGTGATCAGTGTTGACAGGGGTGCCCTTATTGGACAGGGGAGTGGTGAATTTATGATAGAATGTATTTAGAGGTCGAAGTCTTTTGGCATCACTCGTCAGACAGACAGGATGCCTGGGAAGAGACCGCGGTCAATCCTTGGAAACGTTTTCTTGAACCCATTGAAGACTTCTCTCCGTCCGGAACCACTACCTTCAAGGCGAAGTGCCAAGCCTGCGGGATAGTAATTTTGGGATAAAAAAACTCTCACTTCGTACTTAAAGCATCATCTCAGTTGGCATCTCAAAGAAATTTGAAAATTGTATTGCATTATCAGTATTTGTATTTCTGCCCTCCCTAAAATGTATTCATGTATTTGTACTTCCAAAGACTTTTTGCCTCTTTTTCAAATGTATTTCTGATACGTATCGCGATGCATTTTTACAGATATGTTTGAGTATCAGTATTTTAGCTACTATTTTCATCTGTCCCAGTATTTGTATTTACGAATATATTTTTTAGTATTTCTGCCCAACCCTGCAACAGAATGTATCTGTCAAGTGCCTTTTTTTACATTTTAAGAATTAGAGGAATGGAATGGAACGATTCAGCCATTCCAGGAGTGGGAATGGGCCCAGTGTCCCCATTCCTAGGAGTCGAAAGGAATGGAATTATTGAAAACTCGAATTCCCCGGAATGGAATTGGAATGGAATGGGGTGCCCATTCCGCAACACTGGTACCGACACGTGCACCGCTCAAAGTGAGAAAAACAAAAGGCGGGCTGCGCGAGTTTTTCCGGATAACTCGACTACAGCGCCGCCACGAACTGTCAATGCAGGCGCCCTCACGAGCTCCCGTTGCCGAGCCGCTCCGGTCCCAACACTACCCAAGTATTCTAGTACACTGTAGCGCTGCTGCGGCGGCTCCGGCGCGCGAGCTGTGCGCCATGTGACGTCACTGCTCCTCGCGCACGCGCAGACCGGCGAGGCACGCGCGGCGGCGGTGGCTCCGGCGCGCTAGCTGTGCACCGTGTGACGTCACTGCTCCTCGCGCATGCGCAGCACGGCTCTTTGGGAGCCACGAAAAACTGCTCAACCTCGGCCAGTGCAGCTCACGCTACAAAAAGTTTTCATACCTGAAAAGTGCGTGGCAAATTGCTCAGCAATTGTGTTGCATACCTGAAACGTTCTAGTGTGACAGACGTTTGGATCATCGTTCAGCAGCATATCCAGCCTGTTCAGCCAGACGCCCATGTTCACGGCGCTCTTCATCAGATAATTTAACGCCTGGCTCGCGTACTCTTAAAATACAAAACTTGGTGATATTCTACAACGTGTTAACCCAATCCTCTTCTCCCAACCCCCCTCCAAGCCTACCTGTGCTCCTCACTCAATCCCTGGTCACATGACCTCCCCTTAACCAATCAGTGTCGAGCACCTCACTCCCCTCTCCCACACGTGAACACGTCACTGTCGAATCTCGCGGCCAGGCTTTTATCCAGGTATCACGAAATGCTGAAGACCTAGCCAAAGAAGGTCTCACGTTAAAAGTGTCTGTGCTGCGACACTAATCATGCCGTTTGATGCTTTTGCGTCATCACAAGTGCCACAGCGCAAAATGTTAATTTTTAGGTCTAGCTGTATTTGCATCATTTTCACTCCCCGATCTGCCTCCACAGAACGCAGCAATCGGCTCTTCAAGTGCCTTGTGCGAATGTAGGCACACTAGATTTCTTAAGACCCGTTCACACTCTTGCGACCGAATGCGACCGAGTACGACCGAGAGAGACCACACCGGTTTTTGAGCCTCTTGCGATCTCTTAGGACCAGCTCCGCTGTATAGCGCATCCGGTCCTAAAAACCGGTCTGGTCTCTCTCGGTTGTACTCGGTCGCAAGAGTGTGAACGGCGCTTTAGAGTGGGACTTGTGCAATTATCGAACTTTGTATTCTCTTTTCTATTTCTTCAAAAGCTGTGTGTTCATGAGATGTTACTTTTCCTCGAATATTTCCTTGCTTTATAAACTCTGTAGAGTGTCTTTTGCGTCTCTCAAGAGAGACTTTTCTGGTGTTCTTGAGCTTTAAATGCGTCTGCCGTATGTATACCAGATGGCGTGATTCTCTACATTGTTACTGTGAGGCAGGTCACTACAGCGAATACCTGGCGCTGCTTTGCTGCAATTTGTGATCGTTGACTCTTTGACATCGCGAAACAAAGTGAACAGATTTTAACTCCCTAGAAGAGTGGTTCTGGACCACTGATATTTCGGCGACCCCTTCCGTATCGGCAACACCACGAGTAATGTTGCCGTGCGTCCAAAGTAGTGGTCAAAGCGAAGCGCTCGTACCCAGACCGTGCTTCACGAGGTTAGATTTCTCTGTTTTGCTCTATTGGTAAACATCGGGCTGTGCGGACAACAAGCTGGATAAAACGCACCTATAGTTTGATCTCCTGCCCAATAAATTGCCACAAAAATGAAAGACGTTTACGATTCTCTGTAATGCCGAATTAGAGCGCAGCTCTCGAGGAGCAGGAGAAAAGGAGTTGCCCCTCCTCCCCTCCGTACTCTCCCCTCCTCCTGTCCTGCTCCCTTCCAATTTAGCGGAAACGTTTTACTAAATTTCCCGCTAAATTTATCGGGAAAAATGCCCCGCTAGACTTAGCAAAAAAAAAAAAATCAACGCTAGATTTAGCGAAAAAAATGTCCCCGCTATATCTAGGGAAAAAATGACTCCAGTAAGTTTAGCGAAAAACGTTCTCCGTAAAGTTTAGCGAAAAAATGTTCCCACTCCCGCTGAATCTAGCGGATATATTTTTCGGCTAACTTTAGCGGAGAAATTTTCGCGCTAAATTTAGCGGGGAAAATTTTCCGCTTAGCGGGCAATTCGTTTCGCTAAATTCAGCTGGAAAGTTTTGCCGGCAAATTTATCGGAGTAATTTTTCCGCTAAACTTAGCAGGGATATTTTTCTGGCAAATTTATCTGGGCCATTTTTCCGTTAAATTTCGCGGAGGGAAGGGTATGCCCCTCCTCCCCCTCCATACCCTCTCCTCCTACTCTCCCGCTCCCTTCCCAATTAGCTGGGAACTTTCGCTAAATGTCCCGATAAATTTAGCGGAAAAATGTCCACGCTAAACTAAGCGGAAATACTCCCACTAAATTTAGCGGGAAAAATTGCCAGCTAAATTTAGCGAAAAAATGTCCCCGCTAAATATAGAGGAAAACTTACTCCGCTAAATTTGGCGCAAAACATTCTGCGTTAGTTTTAGCGAAAAAATTTGCCCGCGAAATTTAGCGTTGAACATTTCCCGCTAAATCTGGCGGACAAATTTTTCCCGCTTACGAGGACTAAGTGGCTCAGTCCTCGTAAGTGGAGAAACCGGCGTGCGTGTATTAATGCGCGTCGGTGTTGTGATTTGGTGAAGCAGCAAGAACATTGAGCCCTTGAATCAGACTCCGCGCCGGTCGAGAGAGGCTATCGGTGGACGGCAAGAGTGGCTACAGATTGCATCATCTGTACCATGCCGAAATAGCAGAGGGAAATTGCGTCAGTCACGACTGCGCCGCAAACACACATAGCACATTCGCACTCTGGGGAAGGCTCCTCTTTGTCAGCGGGCCTTCTCGCCCTCTAAGGGATACATTGGGGGGGGGGGGGGGTAAAGCGTCCGAAGATGTAGGTTGTCGACAGCAACCTTCGCCAACCTACCTCTATATTCACCGTATATAAAAGTTCTACTTCAGTACTCCCACTTCAGGCCTGCTTTCTCGGGGCTGGGCTATTAATGAATCACAGCCCCGACTTTTCGTTCTGCACCCTAGACCGTTCCCTTAAAGTCACAACAACGCCACATGAATACTTGGAACACGTTACCGGTACCGTTAAAATACAGAAATTTGTTCAAAAAGTGGTGTGGTCGCCACTTGCCGTTTGAATTTCGGGTCAACATGAACTAAAGCTTTAAAAAAGATTCCTTCTCATGAAGCCCGACTTTCTTTTGTTCAAAAAGAGGCCGGGTTTTTGCAATGTCTTCTTTCAATTTTGTCCGATCTCGATAAAACCAACCCGGAGGTTACTTTTCGGGGTTTATTTGTATAGAGTGAGAACACCGAACCCCAACTATAACTAGGGTTCTGCGAATGGTAAAACCGATAAACACCACTAAAAAATGCGGATATTTTTTTTTTTGTGATCTCAACAGGATTATATTTAACTGTCGTTGAGGTTGCTTTCTCTTTGGGAATCAGATCCCTTGCAACGTTAGCTTCTGTTCGCGGTACCGGAATGTCGTTCTTCAAGTATTTGGTTCATGGGCGGGAGTTCCATAGACCCCAGATGAAAGGAGGACACCGGAAACGGGTGGAGGGGGAATGTTTGGTGTCACAGATTCATAAATGTGCAGCTGCCTTATAGCATCAGCCCCGAGAAACCCCGATATCTTGCTTGGCATTGAAAATAAAAACGGAAAAACAGACTCCGAAAAAAAAAGAAACGCTGCAAAGATACCAGCGAATAAAAAAAAAAAAGATATGAACCCCGATAACAAAGACCCCTAACTATAACGTACCGCGCAGTTTCCTACCGCGTGCATTACACAGCAGCGGGGAACGGTGAACGACGCATGCGTATGTTTACCAACGCCCACAGTATTCGGAGCACGTGCCGAACCGCTCGAAGACTTTCATTACTCTCGCACATTTTGTTGGCTTTCTTTGTTTTCCTAAAGGCCATAAAGATGTCACGCTCCATAGTTCTTTCATAACATGGAGTGCCACGCCGTTCACCGAGAAAGAATTTGATTATTTCAGGGGAGCGAGTCAAAACAAAACACTGAGGGGCACCCACGAGCTACCATTCGAGAAACTTTGTTTCTCACGACCGTGAGACAACATACCATATATATCTCAATATAAATTCAAAATAGTACAACCCAACTACATTGAAATATTGTTTTGTCTTTTAAAACGCAACGACAGAGTTGCACGCGCCCGCACGGCATTATACAGAAGCGCGCTAACAAAGAACACCTTGAAATGAACATACACCTAGGATTTATGACTGCTTTTTTCCCGTTCGCTTCCGAAAACCCCGTCGGGAGGGGGCTTACGATCTCCGGAGAGTAAATGGTATGAGCTTTCCCCTCTCCCACAGGCTTCTATGGTAGACAAGCAAGAATACATTGGCTACAATGGCATCGCGATCGAAGTTCACATTACGGCTCAGTCAAGTCATGCTCTTTCTTTTTCTTCGAGAGGTACCTGTTTGATGAGAGACAGAAATACGGGTCGGAGATGCGTGAGCGCACGAAGGTGTGAAAGCTAGTTAAATCGAGCGAAACATTGGGGAGCTGATCGATAAGCGTGATATTCATAATATAACGAACGACGAAGACTCCGGTTATCAAGATGCCCATTACGGAAGGCATAACCGGTGAGCATGTGTGAGTTGGTTTGATCTGGTTGGTATTTATACATGAATATTGTATTTATTTATTTATGAATATTGGTCACCCGCAAGATGTGCAGTAAAAGGTATGAACCACGATTGTTTTTATAAAAAATAAGATATAAAATATTAGCAGCATGCATGTCTCACGCCATTTTCTTCAACAGCGCTCGACAATTCGGAGGAAGGCTTTCGCCAGTTTTCAACGTCTCCGACACACGCCCCTACTCCGCGTGCGCCAGTTTATCTTGTCTGAATCCTGCACCATTCAAGTTTCAAGCAAAACACCTCAACCTGGTACAGAGTCATCAGCTTGCTATCTACAAAAGGACAACCGTGGCCTCTGCCAGTACGGAGTGTGACACCTTCAAGATGCATGTCTCTTCATTTTCTTCATCGGGATAGTTAAACAAAAAACATACGAAATATGTTCGTGCTGAAAATGTTTGCTTGATTAAGGTGTGATACCCCTGTCGCCTCAAGAAATGCTATTTCTATGCTTCTTCAGTAGGCTAAGAGTGCTTATAGTATACTTTTTGGGCATCTGCTAATGTCGGGTGATGTTGTACAAATCCCAGGCTCCAAAACAGTTGCCGAACCGGGCGGTGAAATGCAGAACTTCTTCGCGAAGTTTGAAGGGTGTCAGGATAAGATGCTCAAAGCAGTTTCGCTTTCTCCACCAAGGTGATGCAAGTGAAACCACGAGAAAACGAGCACGCCTTGTGTGTCATAAATGCTAAGCTATAAAAATTGAACATGAGCTGCCGGCGTTTCATGCAATAAAAAGCTACGCTGAGAGCCTGCAGGCTGTGACTTAGGCCGAGGCGACCGCAATCGAACAGCTCCAGCGGACTCAGGATGGTCTCGAGAATCGCTCGCGGCGTATTAATCTAGTTTTTTTTTTAATGTTCCTTATTCTGAAAGAAAAACGTAGGGTGAGGCCGAGGCAAAAGTGATTACACTGGCTTTTGAAACTTTTCAGATTCAGTTGACAGGTTGGACTTACTTTTATTTATTTATTTATTTATTCGTGTATTTATTTGTTCGTTTATTTATTTATATATTTATTCATTTATTCATTTGTTTGTTTTTGCTTTTTTGTTTATTTTTATTTATTTATTTGTTTGTTCACTTGTTTGTTTGCTTGTGTGTTCGTTTGCTGTTTGTTTGTTCATTTATTTTGTTTATTTATACATTTATTTTCAAATACTGTCGGCAAATGGCCCATTACAGGGACATAGAGTAAATATCATACACATGATAGTTATATTTACGTTAACATACATGTAAAATGTTCGAACACGTGAGGCAAAAGTTAGCACATCTCTCTTTCATAAGCTCTCAAGCTAAAGGAAGCAAGAATATCGATTTTCGATAATTTGTCGAGACGCGTTGTTAATGTTCAAAACACACACGTTGCATTTCCAAAAAAAAAGATACAAAAGAAAAGCTAACTAAGTTTCTCGTATGATAAGATACTGACTAGCGGCGCTTGCTTTTTCCTAGATGACATTACAAAATTCCTTCACACAAATCACATAACTACAAAATACCCCCTGAATCTACCGTTCTGTCTATGGTTGATTCGAATTTGTTTATTCCATTCACACAAGCGCTAGCTAACATGTGAATTTTAATTAATAGTCTTGGCCTTTCGTAACTGCTCACAATTTTCGGAGTATTCTAAACTGAATGATTTGTCGTGTATTCTTCTCTCAAGTGA